>MU225145.1:2636169-2663851 GCA_018584345.1 Thuja plicata | reverse complement strand
TTTACAAATATCTTAACAAAGTGCACACTTAACAGTGTTGCTAAAGCTTCAAATGAAGTAGATCTTAACAGGTCTCCACTGTAATACTCCTAACAGGGTAGGTCATCAGAAGTGACCAATTGTAAGCATTAACCAGCCCCTTCTTATCTGCAGATAGTGAAGTCTTGTGGGTAACAATCCCCACCGTAGTTTTGACTTCCTAACAAGAGTTTTCTACAATATCATATCTTGTGTCATGTGTTATCTATTTTCATGAATGTTTCTTGTATGGTTACATATTAAAGAAATTATGTTATGATTGCATATACATAAAGAAAGATGAATAGCTAGATAAGATAATTTATAAACTGATGACTAAGGGTTAATGGGCTAACCAAGAAAAGTTTTAAAGGTACTGATTCACCCCTCCCCTCTCAGTACATCATTCCAATATAATTCCAACACTAAGGAGTTTCGGTGTTGCTTCTTTAGCTTTTCTTGCAAAGTTTTCCTTTGACAGATTTATCCATACTCTTGGATAGATTTATCCATACTTTGGTATTTTAATTATCTCATCTAGTGTAACTTCCAACTTGTTCTTATTTGTTTTCTTATTTTTCTTTTGTGATCCACCTGTATGCAGAACCATAGCCATCTTCTCTGCTTGGTTTAATGTGCTAGTAGATGGTTTTTGTGGAGTTGTACCTTTATCTTGTTTCTCGATGTTTGCATGTTGGTTGTCCGAGGATTTCTCCTTATCAACCTTTGGTGTTTCTACAGCTTCACCTTTTGTGTCCTTTAGCGTGGCATCAATTGTCTTTACTTGCTCATCCTTATCTTTTTGCACTTCATCAACATCTTTCATCTGTGAATCTTGCTTGGTGGTATCTCCATCTTTTTGTTCTCCATTAATGACATCTTGTTCATCAGTTGTATCCTTATTTTCTTTAGATGTATCTTTTTGCTCATCATTACCCTTGTCCTCAGGTATGCTTGCATTGGGCTTGGGGGTCTTCTCCTTCTATGAGATAATATTGATTACTTGAATCAATAATGGCATTTGGCCCAGTATATGAACTTGTGCATCATCAATTATAGTGTCATGTTCATCAGTTTGGTCCTTCACAATAGTGACATCTTCAACTTTATTTACCTCATTTGCTAGATCATCAGTGATGTCAATAATAGTATTGTCCATGGTAGTGTTCGGTCATGTCTCATTTGCAACATCCATATTCTTGTTTCCTATAGTGTCCAATTTGTCTTTGTCCAATTCTACTATTGTGACACCTTTAACAATTGTAGTAACATGTTCATGGCTTGCCTCCTTAGTAGGTTGATTGAGTATTTTACTAAAAAATTTATTACTATCCTTTTCTAGCTCTATAAGCTTTCCCTGTAGAACTTTGTAAGATCTCATCTTGGGTGAGAACTCCTTTGAATGTTTCTCCTTCATCTCCTAGATTTCTTCCATTTTTTATTCGGGAGGCATAAGAGAAACTAGTACTCTTTCCTTTATCTCCTTTTCATTCTTCAATGCATAAGTCCATCTGGCATATAGTCTTTCTTGTAGTGCTTTTGGCATTCTGTCATCAAATTGTACTGGTACATATTTGAAGTTAATCATTGCTTTTATCAATGCTTCCTCAACCTTGTTATGATGATCGGGATCTGATGTTAGCCACTTTCTTACCTTGGTGTCGGTTAAGCCACCTCTTTTTTCAATTGATTCACATATCTCATCAATAGTTTCAGGAATCTTTGTCTTCTCTGTTTGGGAAAATTCATCTTTCTTTATGTCCTCCATGTCTTCCTTGTTTAGGATTAGTTTCCTTCTCCTTTTTGGTGTTGTGATCTTTGTGGTTGGAGGTTTTCTCTTATAGGTCCTTACTTGACCTTTCTTTAATGGTGAAGGACTTGTGTCCTTTGTTGTTTGACTCCTTGTCCTTGTAGCAGTTGTAGTCCTAGGCTTCTTAGATGGTGGAGGTAATGGTGTGTCTGACTCTGTAGACTCTAAGTCACTCTCATTTTTAGCTTCATCGACAAGTGATTATCCCTTTGTTTCTTCTATCTTTTTGATTTCTTCTTCTATAACTGACAGTCTTTTCTTTAATTTCTTGACCATCTTGTCATTCTTTCTATCAATCTTCTTTACAACCAAGCCAGCTTTGATTCTTTCTTTGGCTTCTTCATAAGTGCTGAACTTGGGTTGTGATTTATCTATTGGCTCATTTATTAATGCATCAATTGCATTAGATGCTTGATCTATGTTTACATCATATTCAAGTGGAGATAGCCATGTTGTTCTCGGTATAACTAACTTGGTGTGTGTGAAGTCAATGTCTACCATGAAACATATATCAGTATTGAATTTTTCAATTAATTGTTCAGGGATCCTTAGTCTCTTCTGCATTCTCTCCTTGAATCCAGAAAAGTATTCGTCCATTACTGACTCAAAATTATCTCCTAGTAATTTTATAAACTCACTAATCTGAATGGCCACTGGTCTTGTTGTGTCCTATTGCACATTACCTATTGATGGAAAATATTCTTGTAAGTAGAAGAATATGCACATGATAAGTGAACCAAACTTACATGAATTTGACTTTGCATTTATGATTGTCTTCAAGTTCTCTTCTAACTGGTTGAGTAGAAGTTCTGATAGATCTAACTAAATTCCCTTTTTGACAATCTTGTAGGTTGTATCCACTGCTTTGGATGCAATGTTGTTCATCCTACTATCCTAAAAGAACTTGTATCCTAAGACACATGCTCCAAATTTCAGTTCATCATCTGTAATGGTGGATACCTTAAGTCCTCTTCCATCACATTTAGCTCTGGTGTTCTTCTCAATGTCATATTTAGGCGGGTGCTTCAGTACTTTTACCTTATTAGTTATTGGATAACCGGTGATAGCATGTATAACATCTCATGTTATTGGTTTAGGCTCATCCATCCATAGCTTCCAATCATGGATCCTGCTCAGTACTAATAGAATCCATTCCGTCTTGAATTCTTTTGGGAACCATAGGACATTTGTGAGCCCTTTTACTTCGATGTGTTTATATTCTTCTTTGATAGAGCCATCATCTTTGCATAGCTTCTTGAAAGCTTTCTCAACTTCTAGATCGCCAATCTCTACAATCTTGTAGTGTATGTCTGCTCGCATGTCTTCGACGAGCAAAACCCTAGCTGGTATTCTTGAAAATTCTCCAACATTATCGGGTTGTGAGGCAACCTCTAGAAATATCTTATAATGTGGTTCCTCATAGGTAATGTTCTTGATAAGATTTACCTTGTTCTTCTTAATATTCTTCAACTTAGCGATTCTTGATGTGGTCGCCATTGATTCTGAAATTAGGAGTTTTCTGTAAATGATAAATATAGTTATTGGTTTATGCTTAGTACTTACTTTAACCTTTGTAGTTGTAAATGGTCTACTTGGAGTGCTTTGAATTAGGTTGGAGTCACCTTGTAATGTTGTTGCTTTGAGCTCTGGTTTCCCTCTGGTCGCTGGTGAAGAATGAAACCCTTCCGTCATCTATTTATAAACTTTTCCCTAAGTTGAGTCAGTAATGCTCAACCACTCCTCAATGTGTGAAGCTGGAGTTGTTGGGTGAAATGCTAACTTTCCTTTTAGTGATAACATGATGATTGAGGTAGTCATTTACCTTGTTTATTTTACTGACGGGTTTCGGTGTTTGGTAAAGACAACTTTGTCAACTCGCATGATTATCAGTGGATCTTAGTTTACACTAGCAACTTTAGCTCTTACATGTTAACCCAAAATTCCTGGTAAGTGTAGACAACTCATCTTTAAATGTATACCGATGCATTTTGGTATGTATTTACTGATGAAATAGTTTTCATAGAATCATAACAAGTAATACCATGGTGCATCTATAATCATGCTAATTTGGAATTTCAACTATGTATAATGGAATTGATGCAAAATATAACTTGGTATAATGCAATTCCATACTTACTTGTTCTACTTAGGTGGGGGTGGTGATATCACCAGATCCATTGGATAAGGTGTCACCATTTGTATTGCTTGTTCCAGCTTCATCAGTGTTTATAGCTTTCCTCCATATTTTGTTTCTCATCTTCTTGATGTCTTCAATGGTGTTTCCATTGGAAAAGGTGTTGATCTCTATCATTTGGTCTCTATAGTATTTCTTGAGATGACCAAATTTATGACAATGTAGACATGCCATTCCAGGGTTAGTCCAGCCTTTAGGCTTTCTTGTCCATTATCTCATACAATTTGCAACAATGTGACCAGATCTTCCACATGTTGTACAATTTTCCCAAGTGTTGTAATCCCATACATACTGGTTACTGACTCTTTTCGGTTGATAGGTATATTCTTGACCTTTAGGCTTCCATGCTTGCTTTTTCTTCTTCCAGCATTCAAGAGTTGTGTGCCTGTGCATTTTGCAAGTAGGACAATATTTTTCCATGTAGGTTTCCTTCTTTTGTTGTTTCATCTCAAATTTACATTCATATGCTTTATGTCCTTTATTGTTACATTTATAAAAAATTCCTATGAATGAAGATGTGGATTTAGGAATACCTTTCATTTTGCTCCTGCAAACATTTCTTGTGTGGCCTTGCTTTCCACAATGATTGCATGTCAGCTTTCTTGGTCTTGGATTTGCATAGACATTCTTTGGATTAGCTTGATTGGGTGATTCTCCATTCTCAGTATAGCCTAGTCCGGTGTTGTTGTTGGCTCTCCTTTGTCCATCAATAAAATCATCCATTCTTTTATTCCTTTCTTCAGCTCTCTTGATTATATCATTATGTTACTGTTGAATTCTTACTTCTTGTTTCAGCTTTTCATTTTCTTCCCTTAGCTCACCGATAGCTTCTTTTCTTTCAATGAGTTTTGTATTCATTCTTTTTGCCTCTTGGCTCAAAAGAATAATCTGATTTGTAATATCATGATGATGTTTTGTAAGTCTTTGTATTCTGACTCTTTTTCTTGTATCTTTTCAGTAATCTTCCTTCTATCATCAATAGCTAATGTTCTTTCTTTCTCATCTTGTTTAGCATTGTTCATGACATCCTTAATTCTTACCATCTGTGTCTCTTGACCAATTTGCAGAGATTTAACTTGTCTAGCCAGATGTTGATTGATTTCATTTAAGCTTGTGATGCTTTCCTCTGGTGCTTTGCTTGTAGTAGATCCTAAAGACTCAAATAGATCTGGTATCTCTTCTTCATGGTAATCTATTTCATTACAGTGATATGCCATAATCTTTCTTTCATCTAACAGCTATCTCATCTTGATTCTAGCTTCTTTATACTACTCATAGAAGATCTGAATTTCTAGCTTCTGATTCTCAATACTTTTATCAAGTTTGTACTTCTCCATTTTACGATCTTTTCTCTTAAGTCTTTAAGCTTTCCAAATAAGAGTTCTAGGATTTGATACCAATTGTTGTAAATAATGGGAAGTGTGTACTAAGAGGGGAGGGGTGAATCAATACCTCTAAAACTTTTATCTCTTTTAACCTTTATCCATTGTGTAATCAATTGTTTAACCAACCATTTGTTCTATACTATCTTTGTGTAAGATATATCAATTCTTCAACTTAATCAAACATGTAACCATTCATAGAAACATTCATGAAAGTAATTGAATCATAACACAAGATATGGTAATGCATAAAACCCCTATTAGAAGGTAAAAACTATGGTGGGGATGGCACCCACAAAAACTTCACTATCTGCAGATTGTAAGGGGTCAGTTAAGGCTTACAATTTGATCACTTATGATGATCTACCATGTTAGGAGTATTATCTAGAGAATGGTTAAGGTCTACTATGTTAAGAGATTTAGCAACTGTTATCCAATTTTTCATGACTATTCAAAATTGGACAGGTGGGATTAAATGAGGCTCCCACAAGGGTAGATCCCAGCCTGTGCCAAAGATTTGGTAATTTTTTTGGTTCTTATTGTGTATTGGATATCCTTTTTTAGTTTTACTGTTTGCCTCTTTCCATGCGATTATATTCAAAATGTCTAGATTTGATTAAGTTTTAGGGTCTCCTGTTTGGCCCTATGTATCTGCCATGACCCCTATAAAAGTGTGGAGAAAATTTCATATGACCTTTCTTCCTTTCTCTGCGTCCTTTATGTCTCTGCTCTGAGAAACCCTTAAAATTTGAAAGGGATGACTGTTATAATTTGAAAAAAGTGACCGTTGTAATAAAAACCCTAGCTATCTTATGTTTTGTCATTACTTTTTTTGGTCACTTAAAATGTTGAGTTTCCCATGTTTCTTTTATCCCATTGGTCAGTCGCGGTATCGCTTCATGTTCTGTGTTTACTCTTTTACTTCATGCAATTAAGCGACTAATACCTCAGTTAGGTTATCGCTTGTTTGAACCTTGAGTTGGCAAATCTTCATGAGATCCCTTGACCCCTTATACTTCCTAAACCATGGTCAAGCTTCAGTCTATGATATGTTAGTGTTTTCCCTTTGGTCACCAAGTCTTGATATAAATTAGGGTTTACCTCAAATATCATGAGATTAAGGGAGGATTGTCAGATGAAAGAATGAAGGGATCAACGATGGTCAGGTGATCGCCTGATCTCAGTCAAAAGGTCAAACATGTCTCCTGGTTATGCAACTAAAGGGATAGTCATGTAGTCTCTTGATTCAAAAGTAAAGGATGTCTGATGTGGAAATATAGTTGGGGCATTGTCAGGAGTGATCAAGCAAACATAAGCCAGTGCAAGGTTGACAAGTGGCAGCATGGACCCGAGCCTTCGTGTTCAGTTGAGAGATCACCAGTCAAGGTGAGAATATGCCAAATGTTCATGTGATAAGGAGATTACCTTAGTCGCTAGGTCTTGAAGACAAAGGGTATATTCCATAGTGATCGGGAGATCTAGCAACTACCGTTCGATCAAAGCCAAGATCTACGACAGTCGTGGGGTTGCTAGGTCTAGGCTGTGGTTAATGAAAATTTAGGAGACCTGGCGACTTAAAAGGCAAAGATAACTACGGTTGACTGACAGTTAAGGGTAGGGACACAGAGCAGGCTAAGAAGGTCAAAGACAAAGAAAAGATGATCCAACGGTTCTCATTTAAAAGGAAACAAGGTCTCAACCTCGGTCGCCCGATAAAAGAAAAGGATGGTGCCATAATGACCATTTTTATATTTTAAATTCAAAATATCTTTGCAGATTAGATTTGAACAGTAATGGCAACTGATTGGCAGAGGTTAGATGGATAAGGGAGCTTTTTTTTGAAGGGGCAATCTAATTTCTGGCAATATTCTCTGCGAATAGTAAAGGCCGAATTGACCCAAGCAGGGCTTCATGATTAGATCTCATTACATGTATTTTGACTGGTATTCTTTCATATCAGATTCACTGGCCTTTCTCATAGATTTTCATTATGATAAAGCTGCTTTTCAAAGATGTATCTGATCTTTCATAGATAATCTCAAAGTTTCTTCTGATAGATGGAACAGTTACGGTTTTTGTTGTTCAAAGTAAACATATTATAATGTAACCCTAATCATTTTTGGACTCCTTCCCGCGTGCATTTGAGGAGTGTATATAATGTCTTTTAGAGCCTTTAGGGCTGAAGGTTTTGCTATCTAGGAGAAGTTTTCATAGCATTTTCTCTTCTCTTGGATTTTCCAAGTTTGTAATCTTTCATTGATAACTTGAATATTGCAGAGGTAGTTTGTGACTTATGTTCAGTCCATGTATCTCCTTGTCTGAGTTATCTCTTAATGAATTCAATATTTTTCAATGTTATTCAGTAATAGCTTAGGGTTCCTGATCTCTCTCTCTTTCTGCAACTTGTGTATTTCTATGAAATTATTTGATTTGATGACCTTGTGGGTATACTTCAACCCCTTGCATTCTGTCTCATTTCCCCTACCCTATTATGGATAAGAATGTATGCTTTCAGGTTATAGTTTGTTTCTTTAGTTTAGGGCTTTCTATAAATTACTAATGTAAGCCTATTCATTGAGTTATGATCTCCTAAACCTAATTCTTTGCACTGTCTTCATTCTTTGTATTGTGATTCATACCTTACATTTGGTGTATCACCTAGTAGGTAGATTTGCTTCAGTCATTTCCCTTTCAAAGCATATCCTTCTATCCCTTTTCCCTTTCAAATCTTTACTTTCTAGTTCAAGAAGAAAATTAGGGTGACATATCAAGAGGAACCAGCCTAGAACCTGGAGGTCTTGTCTCGGTTAGCAAAAGGTCCCACAACCTTGAGACAATTCCCATGTTACACTAGATTACCAAGACTATGAGAGCTTGGGTAAGAGTGCAAATATAGGTGTTCAACAATCCTAGCATGCCCGGTGGGACATGAGATAAAAGCAATAAGTTCACCTCTCTAAGAGCATACTAGTTTTCAGGATCAAATACAGACCAGGAAGTGGTCATTTTCAACATACCCCACCTTGGCTACCAGATAACAATTCGGGCACGCCCAGTGGGACTCCATAAAGAATTTTATCTTGCAAGTCATGTTATCACTGATATGCTGATGACATGATTCAGGCCTAGAAGAGGTCATTCTACTGCATATCTGGCGACTCCAAAGGTCTACTGGTTTCAAAGATCAAAGTGTTGGTATGTTCCAAGTTTTTACATATTTTAAAATTCTAGCTAACTATATGAGTAGACATGTCAAGTTACTATGGACAGTTAGGTTACTCTCCTTCTTATTATGATAATAGTATTCAGTGGTCTAGTCATCAGCCATACCAAAGCCCTCCAAGGCCTACTTTTACCCCAAGCTTCCATACTATACAAGGCCACCAATATATCCAACATGCCCCAAATGATTATACTCTTGTGAGAGATTATGAGCAAGCCCTCCAAAGAGAATAAACATGGGCACTAAAGGCACAACAAGAGATGCTAATGCATAGGCAGTTATCTCACCATGCTTACCTCCCACCCCCCCCCTTCTCAGCCCATTTGGCAGCAGCCTCAGACCTCATATTTTATGAGAGAACAAGAAAGATAAAAGGCTAAAGTGCTTGACATGATCAAGCAAATATCTGAGATAAAGAATTCACAGCAAGATATGGAAACTTAGGCCTATGAGTAGCAAGATATGGAAACTCAAGGCTATTTTCAACATTCAACCCCCTACCATGAAGCAATGACCTCACAAGTATATATCCCTGAGACTGGGATGCTTCAAGGGAAGCAATTTGAAGAGGAGCTCAATCGCCAAGTTGAAATTATGTCAGCAAAGTTGAAAGCTCAAATTGCTGAAAGGGAAGCCCTTAGGCTTGAGATTCCAAGTCTAAGGGCTCATTTGCTTCAAAATCCCATGCATGAGGAACCTGCAAGGCATTCATTTCCAAGCTTCAAGGATCTCCTTGAAGCACAGAAGCCAATAGAGCACTTGCAGCCGCCTCTTGAGCATCAACAGCCTAGAGAGGTGGTTGCAACAAGGGTGGCCACAAAGGAGCAGCACCAAGGTGGTGCACACTTTGACTTACCAAGACTCAGGGTAGATATGCCTTCTATGTATTTCCTTAAGCCTCTTCAACTGCATATTCCAAGCTTCAAGGCAAAGGCTTCTATCCAAGGACTTATGATTGAAAATTAGTCCACTAATTTGCAGGGGTAGTTTTTCCAAGAAAATGATTCATCCTAAGAGACCTCTATTGTCTCTCAGGGTGATGAACTTCTATGGCAATGGCCATCTCTGCCTCCTGGTTGTCAAATGCCAAGCCTTTGCAAGGGTACCAGCTTAGTATCAGGGCAAGAGCTTGTGGTAGATGAGCTTCTCTATGATGATGCGAAAGAAATGAGATCAGAGACTTCAGAGCTCAATGAGGACTGTGATGAACTTGGATAGAAAACTAAGAAGGTGGAGATGGATATTCAAGTTTTTATCTTGGTGAACCTATTTGAGGAGCTGCCCATCTTTGTTGGTGAGGAAGGAGAGACTATGTCATTTCTTATGACTAAAAATCAATCAGGGAAAAAGGTGCAACATCAGCAGATGGTGGATATCAAAGAAGATGATATGACCTTGGTGGATGAGCTACCTAATTTCATTGAGTAGGATGATGAAGTTATTTTCATAACTACCCCTGCAAATTTGCAGCAGTAAGAGGAGAACATTGACAAAGGCTTTGAAGAGTATGATTTTTTAGAGATCATAGAGATTTTTTGTGAAGGGATGAATGATGAACCCCTATTCCTTGGAGTGGGAGTTTAGAGTTGTGTGCCTGCTACACAAGATTCATTTTTGGATTACTCTCTTTTAAGGAATCTGCCACCTAAGCAAAATTTGGAGCCAATTTTAGATCTTCAGGATCTTGACAGCTTTGATGAGCTTGTGGCCGGTTTGAAGGAAGAAGATGACAGTTTTTTTACCACTAAGGAGGAGATGACATGGCTTTCCATAGTGAAAGAGGACAAACATGAAGAAAATGAAGATGCCAGCAAGAAGTTTTCTACCTTCAAAATCTCAAGGGGCTACCCTATCAGATACCTAGCCCAGATGGAGTTTGTTGAGGTACCTTCACATGATCAGATTGAGGTAAGTGAATCTGATCTCATTTTTGTAGAAGCAACTTATTATTGTTTGACAAATTTATACATGCCTCATATACTTGTAATTGTCCTTATACATGTACTGCGAAGTGTTTTAATCAGAAAAGCTAGCTACTTTAACAATCCAGTGAATGGTTTTGTTTAACCAAGTTTGTTTCACTGGTTAGCTTAGGGTAGATTAGATTTCCTGCTTTCTTTCAAAGCTTTCTAGTCTAACTTCCCATATTTTCAAGAAGTAACCATGCACATAAGTTTTTCTTCATATTTGTTTCTCTATCAGAGGAAGATTTTGTTCGCAAAAAGACTCCATGCCCAATGGAATGTTTCAGAGGCCACTGGTTTCTATGTTTAGCAGGCAAACATCTAGCAAAAATTGCCAAAATGTTATCCAATTTTTCATGACTATTAAGAATTAGATAGGTGGGGTTAAATGAGGCTCCCACAAGGGTAGAGCCTAGCTTGTGCCAAAGATTTGGTAATTTTTCTGGTCCTTGTTGTGTATTGGATATCCTTTTTCAGTCTTACTGTTTGCCTCTTTCCATGCGATTATGTCTGAAATGTTTAGATTTGATTAAGTTTTAGGGTCTCCTGTTTGGCCCTATGTATCTACCATGGCCCTTGTGAAAGTGTGGAGAAAATTTCATATGACCTTTCCTCCTTTCTCTGTGTCCTTTATGTCTTTTCTCTGAGAAGCCCTTAAAATTTGAAAGGGATGATTGTTATAATTTAAAAAAAGTGACCATTGTAATAAAAACCCTAGCTATCTTATGTTTTGTAATTACCTTTTTTGGTCACTTAAAATGCTAAATTCCCATGTGCCTTTTATCCCATTGGTTAGTTGCGGTATTGCTTCATGTTTTGTGTTTACTCTTTTACTTCACGCGATTAAGTGACTACTACCTCAGTCAGGTTATCGCTTGTTTAAACCTTGAGTTGGTAAATCTTCATGAGATCTTGTGACCCCTTATACTTCCTAAACCATGGTCAAGCTTCAGTCTATGATAGGTTAGTGTTTCCCCTTTGGTCACCAAGCCTCGATATAAATTAGGGTTTACCCTGAATATCATGAGATTAAGGGAGGGTCATCGGATAAAAGAATGAAGGGATCAAAGATGGTCAGGTGATCGCCTAATCTCAGTCAAAAGGTCAAACATGTCTCCCAATTACGTGACTGAATCGATAGTCACATAGTCTCTTGATTCAAAAGTAAAGGATTTTTGATGTCGCAATACAGTTGGCGCATTGTCAGGGGTGATCAAGCAAACAGAAGCTAGTGCAAGGTTGACAAGTGGCAGCATGGACTCGAGCCTTCATGGTCAGTCGGGAGATCGTCAGTCAAGGTGCGAATATGCCAAATGTTCATGTGATAAGGAGATTTCCTTAGTCGCTAGGTCTTGAAGACAAAGGGTATATTCCATAGTGATTGGGAGATCTAGTGACCATCATTCAATCAAAGCCAAGATCTACGATAGTTGCAGGGTCACTAGGTCTAGGCTGCGGTTAATGAAAATTCAGGAGACCTAACGACTTAAAAGGCAAAGATAACTGCGGTCGACTGGCAGTTAAGGTTAGGGATGCAACACGGTCTAAGCAGGTTAAAGACAAAGAAAAGATGATCCAACGGTTCTCATTTAAAAGGAAACAAAGTCTCAACCTCAGCCGCCCAATAAAAGAAAAGGATGGCGCCACAATGACCATTTTTATATTTTAAATTAAAAATATCTTTGCATATCATATTTGAACAGTAATGGTGACCGACTGGCAGAGGTTAGATGGATAAGGGGTGACCTTTCAAGAGGAATAATGGCTAAGTCAGCTTTTTTTTTAAGGGGCAATCTGATTTCTGGCGATATTCTTCGCGAATAGTAAAGGCCAAATTGACCCAAGCAAGGTTTCCTAATCAGATCTCATTACATATATTTTGACTGGTCTTCTTTCATATCAGATTCATCGGCCTTTCTCAGATATTTTCATTATGATAAAGCTACTTTTCAAAGATGTATCTTATCTTTCATAGATAATCTCAAAGTTTCTTCTGACAGATGTGACAGTTAGGGTTTTTGTTGTTTAAAGTAAACATATTGTAATGTAACCCTAATCATTTTTGGACTCCTATCTGCGTGCATTTGAGGAGTGTATATAATGTCTTTTAGAGCCTTTAGGGCTGAAGATTTTGCTCTCTGGGAGAAGTTTTCATAGCATTTTGTCTGCTCTTGGATTTTCCAAGTTTGCAATCTTTCATTGATAACTTGAATATTGCAGAGGAAGTTTGTGACTTATGTTTAGTCCTTGTATCTCCTTGTCTAAGTTATTTCTTAATGGATTCAATATTTTGCAATGTTATTTAGTAATAGCTTAGGGTTCCTGATCTCTCTCTCTTTCTGCAACTTGTGTATTTCTATGAAATGATTTGATTTGATGACCTTGTGGGTATACTTCAGCCCCTGCATTTTGTCTCATTTCCCATACCCTATTGTGGATAAGAATGTCTGCTTGCAGGTTATAGTTCGAGTCTTTAGTTCATGCCTTTCTATAAATTATTGATGTAAGCCTATTCATTGAGTTATGATCTCCTAGACCTAATTCTTTGCACTGTCTTCATTCTTTGTATTTTGATTCATACCTTACATTTAGTGTATCACCTAGTAGGTAGATTTGCTTCAGTCATTTCCCTTTCAAAGCATATCCTTCTATCCCTTTTCCCTTTCAAATCTTTACTTTCTAGTTCAAGAAGCAAATTAGGGTGACATATCAAGAGGAACCAGCCTAGAACTTGGAGGTCTTGTCTTGGTTAGCAAAAGGTCCCACAACCTTGAGACAATTCCCATGTTACTCTAGATTACCAAGACTACGAGAGCTTGGGGAAGGGTACAAATCTAGGTGTTCAACAACAACATTGTTTAGTGTGCACTTGGTTAAGATATTTCAAATAGGATTGTTAAATCCACCTTCCTTGAAAGGATTTCTTCTATTTGCTACACTTGTTAGAATGGAGAAAAAAATAGTCATTGACTAAGTGTATGAAATCTAACAATTGCTGATTATAGATCTATTACAAATCACATATATAAATGTATCACCTAATGTGATTGATTAATACCTTTGTTGCTCGGTAGCCTCTCTTCTTGGTTCTTGATAACCAAATTCATCTTTTGTTGTTCTGCTTATTGAAACTTTCAGTCTAATCCATAGATGTGATTGTTGGCTACATTCATTCTCTCATCCATTATAATGAATGAATACAACATCTATTTATAAGATAGATTGACCTAATTAAGTTTCATGTATAAAAAAACTAACTCTATGATCAAAGGTTTACAACTTGACCTTGATCTCCTAGTCTGCATGTTTTTAATCAGTTAGAATAATTAAAACAATTACAATAATGTTGTTGTTAGTAATAACTGAGAGGGGGGGTGAATCAATGGCCTCAAAGATTAATCCTTAAATCAACCCTTAAAACTTATAACCAGAAATTGTGCCTCTAGTTATCTTCTGTCCTACAAGATGAATGCCTTGAAATACTTATAACAATTTACTACTTGTTGAATTGCTTAGTAAAACCTTCTTCTGTATGTTTACCGATAAGTAGTCAACTATTTACCAAAACACAGTAAATATGTAGAGTATACCGATCAATCCATAATTGCATATGTGAAATGTAAAATAGTAAAGTAATGAAACGTTAACACATAACACATGGATTTTTAATGTGGAAACCCTATTAAGGGAAAAACCACTAGGATCGGTACCCCAAATTTTCACTCTTCTGAAGTGAGCTCTATTAGGAGCCAACCTTGTTAAAGGTTACAAACACATTGTTAGGTGTGACCTTGTTAGAGGATTTAAAATATAGTTTGTCACTTAGTATATGGCATCTAATGCTACAATCCTTGATCAAACACTCACTTGGCCTGTCAATAGGTATCGGGCATATCCAATGCTACTTTCTATGATCAAACTTTTTGATACTCTTTTGGATGTATCTCAATTGTAGAAGACTTTTAAGTCCTGCTCGGTTAAGAGACTTGATGCTTCAATGGTTAAACTGAAACATTAAATAATCTATTCACACATACAACTTAATTGTAGATTTTCAGATCTATTGTAAGTGCATTACCTTATTGATCAATATAATCAATTCTATACCTTTGCTCCACACTATTCTTCTCTGTGATGTTGTCTCATTGTTCATCGGTGTCTGCAGAATTTAGCTCTTTCCTTAGCTTGATTGATCATGTATGAATGAATACTTTCTTCTCCTTCAGAATCTCGTTAGAATATTCCCTCTTCTCTCTTCACCCCACACAATTCATAATGAATTGGGTTTGTCTCTTTAAAGACATTATTTCTCATTTTCTTGGCTTTCTTGATTCTTGGCGTGATCCACAATTCTCTCCAATTAGATTTAAAGAAAACTCTAGTTTTATCTCAAAGAGATCTTCTTGCCAACTGGACAATTCAGCTTTAAATCAATTACTTGTCTCCAGCTTTATCTAGATGATTAAAACAATGCTAAGTATCAGTTAAGTCTATTTATAGCTCTTGACAGCTAAGCATTTTGTCATTTTTAAACTCTCTATTCTATCAGTCAACACTTCAATTAGTCATTGGTGATAACTGACTGTTCTGTCAATGTGACTTCAGTTGTCATCGGGATCTTCATCCTTGTCTTTTCCATCGGGAAATGTTGTGACTTTGCTCATCAGTAATGTTGTGTATTTGCTCGTCAGGTAACACTGTGACTTTGCTCTTTTACTCTGTCCATCAGTGTATACAGTCACTTAGTGAATACTTGACTTATATGCATTACTGATAGGATAGCCTTGATTCACCAATTCTTTGAATTCTTTGGCAGTATGTCAATGAGCATACATATTATATCAAGTTGACATCAATGAAAATACAATACATTAACTAATTTAATGCTTTGCATGATCATCAACTTAACATCTTCAAACATTCAATCAGTTACATGTCATCAATCTCTCCCTTCGGCATTGATGGAAACATACTACATTATCATACTATACTATTACTAATACAATATGAAATATACAATTTCATCAAGCTTTCCTAATGTAACTATTACAAATGTATAGCTTTCAGTAAGCTCAAATAGCTTTGATTTGATTCTTGCAGATTTCTTTCTGTCTTCAATCCCTTCACTAGATAGATGTAAAAAATTTCTTTCTCTGATGTGATGTTTTCTTCTTCTGTGTCAAACTCTCTCCCTTTGATTTTTCTCCTTTCTTTTGATGTCTATTGTCAGCAATTCTTTCTCTTTTGATGTGTACTCTCCCATTCTTGTTACATCTCTCCCTTTGGATACTTTGATGGATATGATCTCTCTATGAGTTGATAATGGATATAATCTCTCTCTTTATCAGTATGATAATGAGATATTTCTCTCTCTTAGGTGATAATAAATGATAATGAATATAATCTCTCCCTTTGACAACAATGTCAAACAAATATTTTTGACAGTTAATGCCAAACAAATCCTTTCTATCCATAATATATTTCTTGAATTTCCCTATCCATCGGCAATGACTCTGGTTCTTGGAGTAGATAAATACCTTTCTTTGTATAGATTTATCATTTAAGTCCATTTCTCTGCTTGCATCAACATGAATGATATAATGATAATATGTAGGTTGATGCAGCGTTATAGTCATCTTACTGACTAGTAGACAAGGGTCTGACCTCTAGTCTCTTTCTCAAGTATTCAAATGCATCCTTGGGTAGTGGCTTAGTGAAGATATCAGCCAATTGTTCTTTTGATTACACATACTCAAGTATCACCTCTTTGCTTGAACTTGTTCTCTCAAATAATGATACTTGATGGAAATATGCTTTGTTTTAACATGCATGAATGGATTCTTGGAAATGTTTATTGCACTTGTATTATCACAATAGATAATTACTGGTTCAAGAATTTTCATATGCATACCTTCCAGTAACTGTTTGATCCATGCAATATTTGAGCAAATTTGCAGCAACAACAACATACTCTTCTTTAGCAAAAGTTTGAGAGATGCATCCTTGCTTCTTGCTGATCCATGTGACAAGTCTGTCACCCATAAAGAATGCTCATCTAGTTGTGCTCTTTCATTCATCAATATTTCTAGCCCAATCAGTGTCGGTAAAGACCTTAAGTTTAAATTTTCCTTCTCTTTTATACCATAAGCCATATTCCTTGGTATTCTTCAGATATCTTAGAATTCTTTTCACAACAGTCATATGGGATTCCCTGGGATTAGCAGAAAATATTGCAACTATTCCTACTGCATGTGAAATATCTGGTATAGTATGTACAACATACATGAGTTTTCCAATCATTGATATGTACAAAGTTTGATTTACCTCTAATGAATTGTCTTCCTTTGTCATATTACATCCAATTATCATTTGTTAGAATAGGCAAAACCCTATTCTCTCAAGAACACCTGCATGCATAACCCTGTCACATGGAAGAAGCAAAGTATAGAAGATAGGAAAAAACTATGGAGGCCAAAAAGCCAGAGGCATCATATGCACAAGAAAACAATATATTAACAATATGTTTCAACATGTTACAATGCTTGTGAAAAAAGCCTTATGAAAAAGAAAGAGGTGAATCCTTATAAAAGGAATCATGAAACCCTAAAAGGGAAACCCTAAGGTTAGCTTAAGCAACTAGAGTGAATAGGTGAGTTAGTAATTAGATCATAATGATTTAATTAATAACCCAAGAGACTCTTACTCTAACACCCTCCCTTAAGATAAGCGTAGGGAGAAGCAAAAACCTAGAAGACTACTACAAAAAGCAGGAAAGAAGGGTCCCGACAATAAGGACTGATCAGGTACCCAATACAAAAAATCTCTATAAAGCGGGGAAATAGGGAAAACCCAGTGGGAAAAACTCTACCCAAAAAGAGATGGACTAGATGAAGGAAACAAAGCCTCCAATCTATGGAAAGTCCCAAAGAAAGGAACAAGAAAGAGCAAGAAGCATCTCTGAAGCATGAAGCTACAAACACTATCAGAAGTAACTACTAGAACCCCCACTGAAATAGTGCATGACCAAGTAGAGAAGACAAAGTTTGAAGAGTTGATCAATCGAAGAGGTGACCTCCAAAAGTAGGAATGAACGAGTGTCTAAATAGTAGATGATCCATCTCACTGGAATGTATAGGTGCCTAGCCACTACATCTGCCTAGTACATAGGAACAAAAATAGAATACGTAGATCACTCAACCAAACCAAGGAAGAAATAGAACCAACGGGTGACCCCCCCCATAATGTTGAACAAGGAGAGGGGTGACAGGTACACTGAAATGCAATGCCAGAAACAACTGCAAGAAGAAGAATTAGGAACACCAATAATGCAACAGAAGTAGAGGGATAGGATAAAGGGTGGTGTCACAGACACATAGCATGGGCTAATGTCATGGAAGGTGTGCTCACTTGACAAAGGTGGATGAGCACAAAAGGCAAAACATCATAACCCCCCATGGTACTTTATAACTAAGTGCGAGTATAAACAAAACACAAGGTGTTCAAAATCCCAGATATGCAAAAGCAGGGACTTTATCTCAGTGCATTTATAGAAGAGAGAATGCTATAGAAAAGAAGCATACAATGCTCAGAAGTCAGAGAGAAGAGTGAGCCAGAAGAAAAGAAGAAGAGATCCCAAGACCTGTAGAACTCAAGTAATCTGCCAGAGTATGAAAGAGAAAAACTTAGAGGAGAAAGAACCTAGAGTAGAATCTAGAAAAAAGACCCCTACAACTGAAAATCTCATAGAACCATCTTTTTGACAATATCTGGTTTGCCGAAAATAGAGTCTGGATGAGCAAGATATGGCTCCCGAAAGGCAAAAAATAGATATCAGACTTTGACAACAAAAAACACTATCAAAGATACATAATCCAAAACCCCAACCTTTGTCATCGGGAAGAGCTTGGAAAGAGCTTTCCGATGATATAAAGAAGTCATAAAAATACCTTTGTATGCTCTAGATAGAGAGAAAATAGTGTCAGGAGGTCAAAAAGGCTCCAAAAACAAATTTAAAGCCCCTGGGGCTGAAAAAATAAGCCGCTGGGCGCATGGCATGTGTAGGGGGCTAAATTTGAGCCCTCGGTCATCCATATGACCACCACGGGTAGCAATAGGCCCATGGGGCTAACAGACCCTTCGAGCGGCCCTAACGGTGGCGCGGCCAGAGTTGGGTGGCACTTCGGGTGCTGGCGGGGTTGGTACCGGTGGGGGCCAGGAGCAGGTGGGCGCCAAAGTGGAGGCCGGCGGGGCTGGTGGAGCAGAGGCTAGCAGAGCGAAGGCTGGCAAGGGCCGCGAGGCGGCAGGGTCAGAGGAGCCGGTAGGAGGCACAGCCGGTGGCGGTGGAGCACCGGTGGCACCTTAAAATTTGCACTAGTTGCATTTTTTTAAATGCATAAAACAATGAAAAAAATGGTTTTTTTAATTTGTTTTCTCGGTTTCCTTGCCCGTACGACACTAGAAACCAATTTTTTTTTGCCTTAGAGCCAATTTGTCCAAAATGGATAAGTTTTATATGGATTCTAGGGTTTTTGGGTGCTCTGAGCTCAATGGAGATGTTTGTTTGAGCCCAAAGTGACCAGAAACAAAGCCCACTTCTAAATCCACATAAAAACTCTGAAAAAGCCATAAAAACCTCTAGCTTCTAAAACACTTCAACAAAACATGAACAACGAGCAGCAAGATGACTCTGATACCATGTTAGAATAGGTAAAACCCTATTCTCCCAAGAACACCTGCATACATAACCCTATCACATGGAAGAAGCAAAATATAGAAGATAGGAAAAAACTATGGAGGCCAAAAATCCAAAGGCATCATATGCACAAGAAAACAATATATTAACAATATGTTTCAAGATGTTATAATGCTTGTGAAAAAAATCTTATGAAAAAGAAAGAGGTGAATCCTTATAAAAGGAATCACGAAACCCTAAAAGGGAAACCCTAAGGTTAGCTTAAGCAACTAGAGTGAATAGGTGAGTTATTAATTAGTTCATAATAATTTAATTAATAACCCAAGAGACTCTTACTCTAACACCATCAGTGTTCCAACTAGTTTGGACTCTTCCATCTTGAATATTTTCAGTACTTCCTTGATGTATTTGGATTGTGTAATGAAAATACCTTCACCTTGTTGCATGATCTGTAAACCAAGAAAGAACTTGACCTCTCCAAACATAGACATCTCAACCTCTTTTCTCATTTCATATGTAAATTATTTGCATAGCATGTCATTGCCTCCAAATATGATGTCATCAATAAAATATTTCAGCAATCAAAATGTTAGCATCAGTATCTTCCTTCAAATAAAGATTATTGTTTTCACTAGTTCTTACAAATCCAATACTTATAAGATAGGAATGAAGTCTTTCATACCAGGCTCGGGGTGCTTGTTTCAATCTACATAAGGCTTTGTGAAGTCTACATACCATGTCCCTCTTGTCTGGATTAACAAACCCTTATGGTTGTTCAATGTATACCTCTTCTTCAAGTATTCCATTTAGGAATGCAGACTTGACATCCATTTGATATACCTTGAATCCTTTATATATAGCATAAGAAAGTAATATTCTTACTCCTTCTAGCTTAGAAATGAGTGCAAAGGTCTCTCCATATTCAAATCCTTCTTCTTGTGCATACCCCTTGCATACTAGTCTTGCTTTATTTCTGGTGACTTCTCCATTCTCATTTAGTTTATTCCTGAATATCCATTTTGTACCGATGAAATTCTTGTCATTTGATCTCAGTACAAGTATCCATGTCTTTTTTTTCTCTATCTTCTCAATCTCTTCATTCATAGCACTAATCCATTTATCATTATCTAGTGCAGCATTGACAAATTTTGGCTCATAATCACAAATAAGACATCTTGTATTTAGAGACTTACTTCTGGTTCTCATACCATCTTTCTTATCTCCAATGATCTGGTTCTGTGGATGGTTCTTTCTGACATATCTTGCAAGTATAGGTTCAGCTCTTTGTCTATCAACTTGATCATCATTTTGTCCTTCATTTTGTTCTCCATCACTTTGTGCATCATTTTGAGCAATATTCTGATCGTCAGTATTTGCAGCCTGGTGCTCGGGTGCAATGATCTGTTGCTCAGGAGCTCTACATTATTGGTCAGGTAGAGTGTCAGGTTCTTCATTGTAAACAAACCTATTGTAGTCTTTTAATTCTTTAGTGCTTTCCTTTTCATTCTTCTCTGTAAATTCATCTATCTTTACATTTGCACTTTCAACAATTTTGTTAGAGGCCTTATTTAGACATTTATAAGCCTTGCTCTTGGTAGAATACCCTAGAAAGATTCCTTCATCACTCTTGGAGTCAAGTTTTCCATTTCTATCATCTTTTAAGATATAACATTGACTTCCAAATTTTTTGAAATAACTCACATTGGGTGTGTATCCATACCAAAGCTCATAAGGTGTCTTTTTGGTGTCTTTCATCAATTGTACTTTGTTTAATGTGTAAAAAGAAGTACTGATAGCTTCCCTCCAGAAGATTTGGGTGATGCCTTTCTCTATCATCAGTGTCCTTGCACAATCAACTATGGATTTGTTCCTTTTTTCAGCAATTCCATTTTGTTGTGGTGTTGCAGAGACCTGTCTTTTGATTCCATGCTCATTAAAAAAGTTAGTGAATTTATCTCAAATAAATTCTGCTCCTCTATCTGATCTTAAGCATTTTAATTCTTTATCACTTTGTTTCTCAACCATTGCTTTGTACCGTTTAAACATCTTAAATGCTTCTGATTTATCTTTTAGAAACATGACTGTCATCATTCTAGAGTAATCATCAACAAAGAGAATAAAATATCTATCTCCATAATAACTCTTTGTCCTCATAGGTCCACATAAATCAGTATGGACTAATTCTAGAATGACATCATATGTATAGGTTTTGATTTTGAAACTAAACTTTGTCATCTTACCTTTTTGACAATACTTACACATGATGTTGTCGGGGTTGGTCATCGTCGATAAGCCTCTTACATTTCTCTTTTTTCTAATCTTTATCATGTTGTCAAAGTTCACATGACACAATCTTTTGTGCCACACCATATGTCTTTGTTTCTAGCCATTAAGCAAGTGGTGTAAGTATCATTTAGATAGAATAAGTTACCTTTTGTCTCCTCGCTGGTACCAATCAGATTTCCTGACTTATTAAAGATCTTTGCCTTCTTATTTTCAAATGCTACTCTGTGACCTAAATTATTCAACTGAGAAACACTCAATAGATTATAATTCAATCCATTTACGCAATAAGCATTTTCACATTTTATCTAGTTATTCAACATTATGGTTCCTCTACCTTCAAATGGACAAGGTGTATCATTACCCATTCTTACTAAACCACCTTTATAGTATTCAAAAGTCTCAAACTTTTGCTTTTCACCAGTCATATGGTGAGTGCAGCCACTATCTATGATCCAGACATCATTTTTACTAACTTTAGATATGAGTGCAGTTTCTACGTACCTTTCTTCATCATCATCTGAATCATCTTTTACTGCTACAAACACCATCTCGATGTCTTCCTCAGATTTGGTGTCAGTTTCATCATCTTTGCATTTTGCTAGGTAACTGGCTTTCTTTCCTTTGTCCTTGTAGTCTTGGGTATCTCTTCTTTCTGATTGTCGATAGCTTCTGTAATCACCTCTGTCAGACTTCTTTTCAAATGATCTGTCATTACTTCTATCATCTTTTCTTCTGTTAGGACATCTTGCAGCAAAGTGTCCAATCTCTTTACAATTAAAAAAAACAAGTGGTGATTTACCTTTGTATTTACCTTTGCCTCTCTACATTATTCTAGCCATAAGTGCTTCAATTTCATCAAGATCTTCTTCACTTTCACTATCACTATCTTTTCTCATAGTGTGTTTATGACTTGATTTACTTATTCTTAAAGAAGACTTGAATGCAAACTCTATGTTTGGTAAGACACTATTATTAAAGTTGTTCATCTCAAATGAAATCAGTCTTCTAATCAAACTGTCTAGAGTAACAATGCAATTTGCTACTTCTCTCATCTCTTGAATGGCAGATACTCTAATTGCATAAGTAGGCAGTAAGGTTCTTAGATTTTTACTTACCACTGTATCTTCTTCTAGTACACCTCCAACTCCTCAGATAGCATTGACTACCTCTTTAATTCTTGTGTTGTATTGTGTGATGTTTTCACCTTCTTTCATTTTGAGATCATCAAAATTTCCTCTAAGGCTTTCTGCCTTGGCTCTCAAAACATTTTTGTCACCACCATGTACAAGCATTAATTTATCCCACATCTTCTTTGCAGTCTTGCAGGTTTTGACATCTCCAAATTCAACATCAGAGAGTGAGGAAGCAAGCTCTATCATCATGCAGTTTTTCTCATGCTTCTCTCTCATTTGTTCAACTGTGGGTGCTCCTATGGGAAACACATATTTAGTATCTAAGTATTGAGTAACATCATTTCCAATACCTGATAAGTGGAGTCTTAAATTGCTCTGCCATGAAACAAAATTGTCTTTGTTCAACTTGGGCACATCTTGTCTATTCATCTTGTGATCTTTATCTTAGGTCTTGAAACCTTCCTTCTAATCACACAAGCTCTGATACTAATTGTTAGTAATAACTGAGAGGGGGGTGAATCAGTGGCCTCAAAGATTAATCCTTAAATCAACCCTTAAAACTTATAACCACAAATTATGCCTCTAGTTATCTTTTGTCCTACAATATGAATACCTTGAAATACTTATAACAATTTACTACTTGTCGGATTGCTTAGTAAAACCTTGTTTTGTATGTTTACCGATAAGTAGTCAACTATTTACTCAAACACGGTAAATATGCAGAGTATACCGATCAATCCAGAATTGCATATGTGAAATGTAAAATAGTAAAGTAATGAAACATTAACACATAACACATGGATTTTTAACGTGGAAACCCTGTTAAGGGAAAAACCACTGGGACTGGTACCCAAAATTTTCACTCTTCTGAAGTGAGCTTTGTTAGGAGGCAACCCTGTTAAAGGTTACAAACACACTATTAGGTGTGACCTTGTTAGAGGATTTAAAAGATAGTTTGTCACCTAGTATCTGGCATCTAATGCTACCATCCTTGATCAAACACTCACTTGGCCTGTCAATAGGTATCGGGAATATCCAATGCTACTTTCTATGATCAAACTTTTTGATACTCCTTGGGATGTATCTCAATTGTAGAAGACTTTTAATTCCTTCTCGGTTAAGAGACTTGATGCTTCAATGGTTAAACTGAAACATTAAATGATATGTTCAAACATACAACTTAATTATAGATTTTTAGATCTATTGTAAGTGCATTACCTTACTAATCAATATAATCAATTTTATAACTTTGCTCCACACTATTTTTCTCTATGATGCTATCTCATTGTTCAACGGTGTCTGCAGAATTTAGCTCTTTCCTTAGCTTGATTGATCAGGTCTGAATGAAGACTTTCTTCTCCTTCAGAATCTCGTTAGCATCTTCCCTCTTATCTCTTCACCCCACACAATTCGTAATGACTTGGGTTTGCCTCTTTATAGACATGATTTCTCCTTTTCTTGACTTTCTTGATCCTTGGCGTGATCCACAATTCTCACCAATTAGATTTAAAGCAAACTCTAGTTTTATCTCAAAGAGATCTTCCTGCCAACTGGACAAATCATCTTTAAATCAATTACTTATCTATGGATTTATTTAGATGATTAAAACAATGATAAGTATCAGTTAAGTCTATTTATAGCTCTTGACAGCTAAGCATTTTGTTGTTTTTGAACTCTCTGTTCTGTCGGTCAACACTTGAGTTAGTCATCGATGATAACTGACTGTTTCGTCGGTGTGACTTCAGTTGTCATTGGGATCTCTGTCCTTGTCTTTTCCATTGGGAAACACTGTAATTCTATCCGTTAGGCAACACTGTGACTTTTCTCATCGATAATGCTATGCATTTTCTTGTCGGGTAACACTGTGACTTTGCTCTTTTACTCTATCTATCAGTGTGCACTCCGTCAGTGTATATAGTCACTTAGTGAATACTTGACTTATATGCATTACTGATAGCATAGCCTTGATTCATCAGCTCTTTGAAGGCTTTGGCAGTATGTCCATGACCATATAGATTACATCAAGTTGACATCAATGACAATACAATATATTAACTGATTTAATGCTTTGCATGATCATCAACTTAACATCTTCAAACATTCAATCAGTTACATGTCATCAGTTGCTTGTCCCTTAAGTAATGTTTTTAAAAAAAATCAAGACTCTATAAATAGAATATGGTTGTTTTATGTGATGTGGAAGTCAGATTCACATTTTTCGGGATGTAACTAACTTTCGGTGTTTGATGCTCAGTTTGTTCTGAAATCAGTTTGACTATCTTTTGATGTTGCTTGGTTGAACTGTCTATCGAGTTTCTTTCTTGTCAGTTCTCTTGGTTTGCACTGTATCTGCTCATCAGGTTCCTCTATCGGTTTACTCCTGTTGGGTTCCTCTTATCATCTTCAATTTGTACTTTTAGTTTATACTGCAAAACTGTGTCGTCAATTTTCTCCTTGCTTAGCATTTTTGGTTTGAACTGAAATTTTGACTTTTGGTGTAGTGTAACTGATGGTTTAATCAACTTGTTTTCTCATTGCATACTAATGGAAAAACTTTATGTTTATCATGTATTTCATCATCTTAAGCTCTTTACGTGTGTGCAATCTATGATTGATCAGACATAGTGAATGCTTGTATTCCTTGTAGTTTCGAATTCAATGTTCTGCTTTCATTTTGGTTTTAGGACAATAAGTATTTTGGAATAGTGTAGTTGTATGATCTTCATTGAATTCAAGTGTAGTAAGAGGCAAAGAATAAATCCAAACATTCAATTTGGTGCATCACCTCATTTCATTCCAAGTTATCATTCTTTCCCTTTTTCCCTCAAGTCAAGTTAGTTTGTTAGATGCATCCTGATTGTAAAGGAAGCCTACCTTCTTCGAAGAGTCAATCGCATTGATCAAGTTCCACATTGAGATATTTTTTCCATGTTTCACAAGGTTGTTTAGGTCACTAACCATTACCTAAACAAGGGTGCAAACTTTTGTGTTAATAGTTTTTGGCACATCCAGTGGGACAAAATTTCAAGTTATTCAAGAATACATGTTGGTTCGATTGTGTCAAACAAATAACTTCAACATTCATGCTAGGAAATCAATATTTCTCTTAGTATCTCAGAATTCAAGAGGCTCACATTCAAGAACTTAGTGACTCTAACTCTGCATTTTGGTTCTCAAACCAAATTTTCTATATTCATGCCCGACATTCAAACAAGGACATCTTCTAGAGATAATTTTCAATTTGCTCAACTCTCATTTTTAAATTCTAGAAGAAGAAAAGATAGACTTTATCTATCACTAGTTAGGAGTTTAGAAGCAACACCTATACCAACTAGATCTCTTTCTAATCCTCCCATGATAAGAACACAACCTAGGATACCATCTACTCTATTGAATAGACCATTGTTTCACATGGTTGCCCCTAGAAATCAAGGTTTTTCTACCTTTAATGGTGTTAATCATCTTATATTAGCCCAAAGGAATAATATACCAGTGTCTGCACTTAAGAGTTTACCAAATTTCACCGGTGAAACTTCCATTTCCCCAATAGAACACATTCAAGAAGTTTCAAATATCTGCAATATACATGGTGTTACAGATGATGATGTTGTTTTTAGACTTTTAGCTTCATAATTAAAGGGAAAAGCCTTGCAATGGTACAGAGGATTGCCACATAACTCTATCCATGATTGGGATGAGTTAGGAGAAAGACTACGCAAGCACTTCAAGGATAAAAGTGATCACATATCACTGTTAGAGCAGCTAACTATAATTAAGAGACCACCCCATGAATTCATGACTGATTTTAATTATACATTTCAAAAAACATGGGATAGAATACCTGCTTTAGCGAAGCCTTCCCTAGTAATTCATTCTTGTATTATCTCATAGCTTTTGATAGTAATATTTCTACTACCTCACAAATAATGGGTGGATATACTCTACTAGTTGCATATTATATAACAATAAGGCCTAACAATTATCTAATACAAGGTGGAAAGTTATCTCCAAGGCCTCTAATTTCCTTGTTTCCAAAAGCATCTACACATAAACCTATGATGACTCCTATTCCTATTGCCACTCCAAGTCAGCCTCTTATTGATGCTCCATCAAGTTCAACAACTTCAAATAGTAAACTTGAAACCATGATGGGAAGTATGATGGAAAATTTGATGTAGAATATCCAAGGTTTAGATCTTGGATTGCAGAAGATGGGGAATGATATGGTGACCACAAAGAGGCAACAAAGTCAAGGTAATAAGCCTTATTAGCCTCAATCTCAAGGTTGTTTCAATTCATTCAATAGGCCACAAAATTAGGGACAAGGTTCATGGAACCAAAATAGACTCATGGGTAATGTTGCCCCTGCAAATACAAATACAAATTTAGTAAGAACACTTGTTCTTGCTCAAAATAATCTTTCTCAAGAATAAGAATGGTGTACTACTTGCAAACAGGATTTTGAGCAGTGTGTTTGTCAAGGAGAAGAATTTTCTCAAGCTCTAACTGTTAGTAATAACTAAGAGGGGGGGTGAATCAGTGGCCTCAAACTTTCATCTAATTTAAACTTTAATCCACCAATCAATACTTCTCAAATTATTAATTCCCAAACAGATGCATGCCTTTGAAATACTTAAAACAAATAATTGTCTGTCGATTTACCTTGTCTGTCCTTATTCTCCTTGATAACCGATAAGGAGTAAACTATATTTACCGATACTTAGTAAATATGCAGAGTATACCAGTAAATCCATAAATGCATATGTAGAATGTAAAACAATAAAGTAATGAACCATACACACATATAACACAAGGATTTTAATGTGGAAACCCTGTTAAGGGAAAAACTACTTGGACCGGTACCCCAAATTTTCACTCTTCTGAAGTGAGCCCTGTTAGGAGCCAACCCTGTTAAAGGTTACAAACACACTGTTAAGTGCGACCTTGTTAGAGGATTTTCAATACATAGGTTGTCACTAA
>MU225145.1:2596828-2629442 GCA_018584345.1 Thuja plicata | reverse complement strand
CGGTGCTACTATCATGAGTCAACCTTCTGGTAATCTGTTAGGATATACCTCAGTTACAAAAGACTGTTAAGTCCTACTCTATTAAGAGACTTAATGCTTCAATGGTTAAACTGAAACAAAATGACCTATTTCTAATGCAACTTAATTGCAGATTTTTAGATCTATTTACTTACAATATATTTCTGATTAATGTATCAATATAATTCTTTTGTACTTGACTTTTTCTGCTATGTGATGCTGTGCTTTTTTGTCCATCGGTGTCTGCAGAATTCTTTAGCTCTTCGTCAGCTTGATTGATTAGGACTGCATGAAGTTAATCCTTCATCAGTTTCTCTTCAACATCTTCTATCAGTTCACTCCCCTGTGTATTTGATTGCTTCTAGACCACACTTGGAGTGAATTATGCTTGTCTCTTAAATATACATGTTTTTCCTTAATTCTAGGTTCTTGATTCTTGATTCTTGATTTTTGGCATGAAAAACAATCCAGCCAAATTGATTTATGGCTTTAACTCCTAATTTATCTCGTAGTTATCTTCTTTCCAACTGTACAAATCACTTACTTAACTATGGTCGAATAAAACAAATCAAACAACCAGTTAAGTCTATCTTTTAGCTCTACCAGCTAGATATTTTGTCATTTTCTGATCTCTCTGTTCTGTCGGTCAATTCTGCAATTTGTCGCCGGTGACAACTGCCAGTTCCATTGGTGTAGCTTCAGTTAGCTTCAGGATCTCCATCCGTTGGGCATCATTGGATCTTGCTCATTGGGCAACACTATTTTTAGCTCGTCGGGCATCCTTTGATTCTGCTTCATCAGGCAATACTGTCTTCTGCTTGTCGGGCATCACTGTGACTTTTTTCTCTGTCTTTACCGATGGTGTGCACTCCATCGGTGTAGTCTGTCACTTAGTGAATACTTGACTTTTATGCATTGCTGAAAGTGTAACCTTTATTCCATTGATTCTTTGAAGTCTTTGGCATGACCATATAGATGATATCAAGTTTACATTAATGACAATACAAACCATTAATTGATTTAATGTCTTGCATCATCTTCAACTTAATATAGTCAATCATTTAATCAGTTACATGTCATCACTAACCATTCAAGATGATCCAACAACATCAGGATAGCAGTATATCACAAATAATTCCAATGTTGGTTTTCAACCCTAGCATCAAGGGGATTCTTCTCTCATGATATTTCACCAAGAATATTTTGTGGTACCAATCATTATGGTAATGATGGCATAGCTCAAAATACTAGAAGTAAGAGAAGAGTAGTAGAAAATGCTTCACCTCCAACATCAAATCAAGATTCAACTTAAGTAGCTGTTGTAATTACTTCATCAACAAGTATACCACATGATACTACTACTCCATCTCAAAATTAGAATATACATCAGAGCAGGAACAAACCAAAAGAGCATCAAGCTGCTCCAATTAAAAAATTAGACGTCCTGGTTGCCAAAATTCCTATCAAGTCATCAAACACTCTTCCCAACATTTTAGATTAGATGACGAGGACTACTGTCAATGTTCCTATGTGGGATGTCCTGACAATTCCATCTTAATTTGAATTGCTACAAGAGGAGCTAAAGATTGTGAATGCCCAAGAGGGACCAACAACAAGAAGTGTGATGTAAAATTAGGCAACAAGTCTTGTGCAACCTACTAAAGAAGAAAAAACAAGTAAGAAGGAAAAGCCTTCCACTTTTTATCTCTCTTTAATCATAGGAGATAAACTATTTCACAATTTCATGATAGATTCAAGAGCAAGCAACTCAATTATGCCAAAGAAGGTTGCTGACCTTCTAGGTATTAAATATGAACCTATGACTATAGGAGTTGTCTAATTGGATGGTACTTCTATCCAAACAATAGGGTTACTAAAGGATATCAAATTATCCTTTCATGCATGTCTCGGTTGCACTATTGTTCAAGATATATCAGTCATTGATCTGCCCGCACATTTTTCTCTTTGCCTCTCTAGATAATTCACTACTCATATAGGAGGTTGTATTACATTTGATTGGTCCTACATCTTCTTTAGGACCATATATGGAACAAAGGCTTCCATAAAAACAAAGTCATTGGCTCTCAATCACATAGAGCCCTATGTGCCTATCCCTGTGAATATGAATTGCATACTCCATGAGAAAGATGGAGAATGCATAATATATGAACCTACTACTCTCTTGACAGAGGCTCTTAATTATCTCTTAGATGAATGGGCTAATGATTTTCAATTTGATCTAGTATAAGAAGCTGAGGGGATAGGCCTTGGAACTTATTGTATACATGAGGAGAATGCTCCTATCCCCAATCTTATGAAATAACATGAGGATACTGATGGATTATAGAGTATGTTCTTTGATGGCTCAAGGAATAAAAATGGATTAGGAGCCAGTGTAATGCTTAGTCATCCAAATTTGGAGAAATAGTACTATTCGTTTAGACTTCATTTTAGTTGTACTAACAATGTTGCTGAATATGAGGCATTGATTCAAGATCTTCAACTTGCACAAAAAAGAGGTATTAAAGCTCTACAACTCTTTGGAGCCGATGAGTTGGTTGTTAATTAGATTAGAAATCAGAATATTACAAAAAAAAACCTTCTCAAATCATATAAACGTAGAGTTTATAATCTCATTGAGGCCTTTCAAGCCCTCAAAATTCATATTGTTCCAAGGAATTAAAATAAACATGCTGATAAATTTGCAATAGTTAGTTCTCATTATGAAATACCAGAACATTTCACAGACACAAAGGAATAACAAATCAGATTGGTTGTGAGGCCCGTTGTCCCGGATAATTTCATAAATTGGAAAGTCTTTGACTTTGACTTGCAGATTGTTAATTTCTTACAAAACGAAGCAGAATTCTCTGCTAAAAATCAGACCATGCTACATAACCAATATGGAGATCAGATCATGCAGCTCAATTCCAACAAATTTCCCTAAGGATTAGTCACTTTGGAAGACATATTTAACTCTAATGATCAAGAAATAAGTAAAAATCATAACCTAACTGCAATGAAATATGGTTGCAGACCTATCACCATTATTGATGGAAAGACTCTTAACTTGGGAAAGGTATGCTCTGAGACGAAAAATGAAATTTTCATTATGTCAAGAGTTCAGTGATGTTATTTCTTGGACATATGAAGACTTAAAGGGTTTTGACCCAAATTTATCTCAACATACTATAGAATTAAATGTTGATGCAAAACCAGTGAGAGAAAAATAGAGACCAATCAATCCTAATATTGAACCTTTAATGAGAAAAGGGTTATCCAAACTCATAGAGGCTAACATAATTTTTCCTATCAAGCACTCCTCTTGGGTAGATAATCTTGTTCCTATAAGGAAGAAGAGTGGAGAAATCATATTGTGTAGACTTTAGAGACCTTAATAGGGCTTCTCTTAAGGATCACCATCCTCTTCTTTCCATGGAACAAATCTTGTCCAAGGTTAGTGGGTCCAAAAGGTTTTCTTTCTTAGATGGCTTCTCGGGTTAAAACCAAGTCTTATTCCAAGAATAAGATCAATATAAGACAACATTTACCACTAAATGAGGTACTTATGCTTATTGTAAAATACCATTCAGACTAACTAATGCAAGTGCCACATTTCAAAGGGCAATAGAGATGACCTTTAAAGGTGTATTAGCAAGTTTTGTACTAATATATCTTCATGATATATCTATTTACTCAAAACATTTAGCAGACATTCTTGGTCATCTGAGGCAAGTATTAATCAAATGCAGAGAGTATAGTGTTTCCTTGAATCCAAGCAAGTGTGTGTTTATCACTGATCAAGGAAAACTTTTGGGACATATTGTATCAAAGGATAGCTTGACTATAGATCTAGAGAGAGTGGAGGAAATTATTTCTCTTCCACTTCCTAAGAATAAGAAATGATTTCAAAGTTTCCTTGGTAGGATAAACTTTGTAAGAAGCTTCATTCCTAACCTTGCTACTATGGTTAAAACTCTTACAAGTATGCTAAAGAAGAACATAGAATGCAGATGGACCAAGGAAGGGAAGGAAAGTTTTGAGGAGATTAAAATAAATATTGCACCTATCGCTACTCTTGTAAATCCTAATTTTGGCAGGAACTTCATCCTTTCTACTCTTGGAGGAGAATCAAGCATCTCAGTTATCCTGACACAATCAAATAATGAAGATAAAGAGAAACTCATTGCTTTCTTCAGTGAAGGGCTTAAAGAGTATGAATGTAGATACAAATATGTGGAGAGATAAGTTCTTTGTGTCATAATATCTCTCAATAAATTCAGACATATATTGTCTAACAATAAGATCCAGCTCTTGGTTCCACATGCAAGTGTAAAATACTTTCTTTTGAACAAATATATCAGTGAGAAAAGAGTTGGATGAATCACCAAGGTCATGGAATATGAAATTAAGATTAAAATAACTTAACTTGTGAGGGGAAAATGCCTATGTGAACAACCAAAGATGTTGCCCTATTATTACAAGATGAACAACCAGTTGAAAATGAAAATTAGAATGATTGGTTGCATGATATGACCGTCTTTTTGAAAGAAGGAAGATATCCACAAGGTTTAGACAAGATTAATATGAGACAATTCATATTACAGTACATTCCTTATGCATTAGTAGATGGTATAATGTTTAGAAAGGATTCCAATGGCGTTCTACTAAGATGCATAAATTTAGACCAGATTAATAGGTTGCTTGAAGAACAATGAGGGCTGGATAATATTGGCCAACCTTGTTTAAGGAATCTCATCAATGGGTGAGAAAGTGCAAAAATTGTGCCTTTTTTTAGGCAAACAAAGATTGACTACACTTCCTCTTCATCTTATTCTTGAGTTGATTGGCCTTTTACTCAATGGGGCTTGGATTTTATTGGTCTAATAAACCAACCATCTAGCTCTGGTCCCAAGTGGATTTTGGCTGCCACAGATTACTTCACAAGATAGATAATGGCAGTTGCCTTGAAGGATCCCACAGAGACTTTAATGGTTGAATTCCTTAATAGGATTACAACCAGATTTGGTGATCCTTCAACTATCATATTAGATAATGCTAAGTCCTTTGTTGGATCTCACATAAGGTCATGGGCAGTAAAACATGGAATTAATTTGAAGACTTCTTCAAACTATTACCTTAACGAAAAGGACCTAACTTAGTTTTATAATAAGAATCTCATCAAGATCATTAAAAGAACAATATAAGATAATCACAGGGTTTGGAATACTAAGTTAAGGACAACCTTATGGGCTGATAGGATTACACCCAAGATAGCCATTGGCAACTCAAATTTCATGTTAGTTTATGGTAGAGAGGCAAGAGTTCATCTTTCACTTGAGTTGCCTTCTCTTGAATTAGCTCATCAGTTGGAGCTAGCTGAAGGTGATGCTATGATAGTCAGATTAGAAAAGCTAATGGAGCTTGAGGAGGTCCAAAATCAATCCATGAGGACACTTGAAGCACATCAGCAATAGGTCAAGAGGAGTTTTGATAAGAAAGCCACTATTAGAACCTTTAAAGAAGGAGATCTTATCCTTAAATGGGATACAGACAGAGATAAACCAAGGAGACATTCCTGATGACCTTATGGAAAGACATATTGTCAATTAGTGCCAAAACACTTAGTCATCATACTGCTGACTAAGCAGTTACAATGTAACCCAAGCAGTGGCAGTGTTGACCGAGCAGATAGTGGTAATCAGTATTACCCGAGTGACCAAAGTAGCCTGAGTACATAGAGTAGCCCAAGTGGCAGAGTTTAGTATGTTGCCCGAGTGCCAGTATGTTGCCCGAGTGGATCACTGGACCTGAGTAACAGTTTTGGGCCGAATTAGCTTATATTGTTAGATATAAATTTATCTTATGGAAGTCGACTTACAGTTGCATTTGGTTTGGATAAGGTATAAATATAAAGTATTTTGTTTATCCAAATAGTGTGTGTGAATATATATATATAAGCATGTATGCGAATATGAAGAGACAAATTGTTTAAGAGGCTACACCAGTATAAGGAAAAGAAGAGACTCACCCATCATAGTCATGTGATTAGTTTATATCATTGGATCTTATTCAACAATTCAGAGTTGCATTGAAGATCGTATACTAGTTCATCCTAACAGGTGCATCAACAAAATCCTCTAACAATGTGGACCTAACAGTCCTTTATAAATCTCTTAACAGAGTTGCATTGATTGATTGCATTGTACTAAATCCTTTCATAAGGTGGACCTAACAATTCTTATTCAGAAGTGGTCAATTGGAAGCTTTAACAGGCTAAATTTATACTGCAGTAATAAATCTTGTGGGTACCATCCCCACCCCAGTTTTACTTTCTATTTGGAAGGTTTCTAGGTAACCAAATATTGTGGATGTCTTATTGCTTTTCATTTCATGCATGCAATTAGTTTAGATAATCTAATATTGGATTAAAAGGATAAAGTTTTATTATTTCCCGATTCAACCCCCCNTTCCCCCCCCCCCCCCCCCCTCTCAGTCACCTTGACTCAACATATTTCCAACAATTGGTATTAGAGAAAAAGGTTTTGTTTACAAAATTTTAATAGCTTGAGCAAAGATCATAGGCAATGGAAATATACAGATTGGAGAAAGGCATTGAAAATGAAAAGATAGATCTACAAGTGGCCATGGATCAGATCAAGAAACTCAAGGAGCAACTCTCTCTTTCCCCGAAAAGAAGAAAAGACTTAGCAGTGCAAATGAATGACAAAAGTTACATAGAAGAAAGAATTGATGACTTATGCAAAGAAAGAAGTTCCAAAGAAGCAGATGCAACAATTAAAGACCTACTTGCAAAGAATATCAATTTACATGAAGAAGTCAAAAAATTGAAAAGAGAACAAGAAATTCATTCAGTCAAAATATGTGAAGTCTTAGAATAAAATAGTCAAGTAGAAAATGACAGAGACATGGCACAAGAAGATAAAATATTGCTAAGTACAAGATTAGAAGAAAAAGAAAATGAAATCCATCATTTATCACTTCAGCAAGAAGATATGATAAGTCAACTCAATAACGTAAATCAAGAAGTTATCAATCTGAAGATAGAAAATGAAAGACTACAAAATGATCTCAATACTGAAAAACAAACCAATGAGAGTACGATGAATTCATAGGGAAGCATGGACCAATTGATAGAGCAAACTCAACTTAGACATCATGGACAGACTAGATTAGGTTATATTGAACAAGGTGAATCCTCACAACAAGGAACTCAAAAGAATAGAAAACCTACTTGCAATCATTGTGGCAAGTTAGGGCACACAAAAAACAAGTGTTGGAGCAATGGAAAATCAAAGTTTAATGGTAAATTCTATAGATGCAACAAACATGGACATAGGGCAATTGAATGCATTGAGAAACCTAAGTTTGAAGGTAAATGTTTCAATTGTAACAAACAAGGTCACAAATCCTCCCAGTGCAGAACTAAGAAATGGAACCCTATTGAACAACTAGATAAAGAAATTTTTGATTGGGATTACAACACATGGAGTAGATGTTGTCACTGTGGTGAATATGGGCATATTGGTGCAAATTGTGTAAAGACTCACCTCAAAAAAAAGAATCCTACTAAGAGATGTTATGTATGAAAACAACTCAGTCATCTAAGCAAGAATTGCATGGAAAGAGAGAAAGTGTATACTGGTTTTGAAAAAGGCAAAGCAAAAGTTTCAAAAATCAGAACTCGGATGAATCAACAATGGGTAAGGAAATCTCCAGAGAGTTCAAACCAAAACAATGAAGGATCGAATGGCACCCAAAGCAGTGAATTGGGTGGATCTACCATCTCCAAATAAACATGCAAGGAGACTACTGGAACTGTGCATACAAGCCATCCTACATCAGTTCCAGACATGATAGTAAGTCCAAATCAGCATATTGATTCACTAGGACATATTATAGTTGTAACCCAGTCAAGACGTCAGTAACACCCGAGTTGCACAGGCTTAACCGAGTTAAGTCAGGTTATATGGTTTTGAGGATAGAGAAGTTAATGTTCACTGAGCTTCATTTTGAGCTATGCCAGCTACCATGTACGAAGCATTTAATGAAAACTCAATGGTAAAATCTCTTATAAAAGATGAATTTCAAGTGTTATTATTTACAAAGCTTTCAGTTTGTAGAGTGATTCAGTGCCTTAAGCGATTCAGAGCGAATTTGTATTCGAAAGTTTTAATTTTTGAAATTTTATCGAACCTCTGAGCATAATGGAATCCACATACAACAACAAGGTTAAGAAAGGATCTGAGATGTTGGTCACAAATGCAATCTGTGAACCTCCCAAGTTTAAGCTTCATCCAACAATTTTAGAGGAGATAGACTTGATGGGAGCTCATTGCCTAATTCCTCAAAGGGTATTATTGATCAATGATATTTGAGCCTTCTATCATTGCATAATTCAACAACTTAGAACATTGGAAATGAAGAGTGCTTATGATAAACTTTGTGAAGCCGAATATCTGAAGTTAGAGCATAAACATCTAGAAGTCAAGGGTTTGACTCACATCATGCATATGCCACATAATTTCTAGGTTAAGTAGATTAGGTTCATCCTAGGCTGTGTTCATGACATGCAACTATGGATGGAGAAACCAGTGAAGATTACCAAGATAATAATACACCGTGTTACCGGGTATCCTATGCTAGACAAGTCTAAAGCCACCAAAACCCTACCTCGGCATAACCTAGCTGAGAAGACTCTTGCTGAGTGGGACGACAAAGGTATTGGACTAAATGGAGTAACTGACATGGAATTAAAGTTTGGGATTCATGTTATTGCTCACAAAATCTATAGTTCTAGCAGATCTAACAGTGTACCATGTGAGGCTGTGGACTTGGCATATAAGGTAGTCAAGAAAAACCTCTCATTTGACCTTGCTGAGTTGCGGCTCATCCAATTGAGCAAGAACATGGAAAGCATCCAGACATCAAAGACCAATCTGTGTAAGTTTGGTTCACTTCTGCTCTGCACATTCTTTTACATTCAGAAGTTTTTCCCTTCTAAAGGCACAGTTGTTTGGAAGAAGGACAGACCCATAATATATCAGATAAATGAGTTCATAGTTGAATTAGGAGACAATTTTGAAAGCATCGTGGATGCATATTTTGAGAAATTTGGACAAAAGATTCATAATAGGTATATAATTCCTAAACAATTGGTTGAAGACCATAAGGATGATGTTTGTTTCCTAGTTGACTGTGATAAAGTATATATTCATGTAGTCAGACCTAAGGTTGCATGGGTAAAACCTCTTGCATATGAGGTTAACATAGATGAGACCAAGAAAATCATTGAAGCTCTTGTGAATGATCCTATTGAATCCAAAGAACCTTACTTTGGTACATATGAAGAAGCCAAGAGTGGAATTTCAATAGAGATTGAGATTCCTAAGAATCTGAAAAGAGGAAAGAAGAGGTTAGAATAGTTTGGAAAGAAGTATGGAAAGACTTCAGACTCTCCTCCTTCTATCTCAGTAAGTAGAGAAGATGAAATTAAGATAGAAGATGATATATCTGAAAAGGAAGAGGAAGAGGTAGAAGCAGAGCCTCGTAAGAAGAAAAAGAGGCTAGTTCTCAAGAAAACACCTAAGGCCCCTACCCCCGTCCTCACTACTAGCAAACCAAGAAGATCAAGAAGCAAACTCATATTACCTAAGGAAGATGAGGAAGATGAAATCACATTAAAAATCCCCCACCTACCTTTGAGAATAAAATTGAAGCCTTAAGAGAAGGTAGTGGAATGAGTTCTCTAAATCTCTAAATTGTGCTTCCAGAACTAAGGATGAACATAAGCAAATTGAGGAAGCAGTTGTAGAGAAGATGACTAGATGGAAGTATGATCCATCTAAATTAAAGAGTCACATGCCTGAAGACCTATTCAAGGAAATATCTGTTCCCTGGAGAAATTTTGTCTGAACAGAAAAAGATATTAGAGAACATACATTGAGGAAAGTCATGCCTACTATGACAAACAGAGAGGTAAAAGAGGCCATGACCAAGTATGAAAGAAATCACACTCCAAGGTTCATGAAATTTCAGGTATTGAATGAAAAGATAGAGGATGTGGTGCAGGAAACTACAAGCATATGGAAGACAGTCTTAAAAGAAGACAAGATAGAAGTACCAAGTTTAGAACACAAGGAAAAGACTGATGATGTAAATTTACCTGAGGTAGAATCCATTGAAGCATCCAATGCAGAACAAATAGCAGTAGAGGTAATGGCATCCCTACCACAATCTCCTATACATATCATCATATCTCAAAGCAAAGACAAGTCTACTGAATCTACATCTGGACTAGTAGGGACCGAGCACTAGGCTCCACCTACTACAGGGCCAAGCTTGATCGAGTCACAAAAGATAACTGTGAATATTCCTTCAGTGAGCATAGATGCTACATTTGATTCAGACCCTACAGTTGGTACAACAAATGTCAATGACCTATTCCAATTGAATACAAAGGAGAAGACTGAGGAAGGAAAGGATATGGACGATAGTGGAAAAGGTAAGGAAATTGTTCCTTCACCCAATCCTAAGGACAGTGGAAAAGGAAAAAACACTGATGATATTAATATTGAGCAAGACATTGTGATTCCAAATTGGGATCTATCCAATCTGACAGTAGATAAAATGGATACACTAGGGGAGCTATGGAAGAAAAGAGCCACACAACAAAAGCTCCAAGCAGAAAAGAAGAGAAACAGAGTGCTGGAAGACATAAAAGGTATATTCCTAGATGCACTAGAAGTAGAAGTAAATGAGAGTGATTCCTTTATGGACCAACTTGTAGACATAGTCCACAAGTTCAATAAAGATTTAAATGGTCAAGGAAAACTACTGTAGAAGGCAGAAATAAATTTTGAGAACAAAGTTCTAGAGAATGTTATCAAGCTAAATTCTCTCATTAGCTCTCTAGAAACTACAGTAAATAATGTTTCTTCATTATTTGTAAAGCTAAGTGATACTTCAAATTTCACAATGGAAATCAAGACAAAGCTGACAAAGGTTGATACAGATATGAAGGAAAGTGCAAATCAGTTGGCACTTAACCCGAGTTCAAGTTCAACACATTTTGTGAAAATTAAGTATCTGACAGACATGCAGGCTGAATTACTAAGGGAAGAAGCAAGGACAAGAAAATCTCTCACAGCTATGCAGAGCCAACTCCTTCCACACATGGATGTAATGCAGAAGGATATAGCTCAGCTCATGCCAAGACTCTTATTCATGACAACAAATTTTCAGTTGCAGAGCTTGTGATGGAGCTATCAGCAGAGATACAGATAGAGTTACATCTTGAAGGTGTTGCAGGATAATTGGGACAATACTTTTTCTCAGATTTTAAAGGTACATAGTGATTTCCTATCCTATTTTGGTATTACCATATAGATATATTTTGGCATTTGTGTCAAAAACAAGGGGAAATGTATATAGGAAATAGGAAAGATGTATATAAGGAAATACATGTACAAAATATATGTATATAAGTGTTAAAAAAATAATTTTGAAAAATAAAAAAAAGAGAGACAGTTGTAACCAAGTCACAAAGATAATGTCAAAACCCGAGCAAGTACCTAAGCATAAGGTAAGGGGGAGTTTTGACTCAGAAGGTTGAGCATTTTTTTAACATGATAAGTATTTTTGGTCACTAATGCCAAAGGGGGAGATTGACGACCTTATGGAAAGACATATTGTCAATTAGTGCCAAAACACTTAGTCATCATAGTGTTGACCGAGCAGTTACAATGTAACCCGAGCAGTGGCAGTTTTGACTGAGTAGATAGTGGTAATCATTATCACCCAAGTGATCATAGTAGCCCGAGTGCCAAATTTTAGTATGTTTCTTGAGTGAGTATAATGCCCGAGTGCCAGTATATTTCCAGAGTGGATCACTGAACCCGAGTAACTATTTTGGGTCGACTTAGCTTATATTGTTAGATATTAATTTATCTTATGGAAGCTGACTTACAGTTGCATTTGGCTTAGATAAGGTATAAATATAAAGTATTTTATTTATCCAAATAGTGTGTGTGAATATATAAGCATGTATGCGAATGTGAATAGACAGATTGTTTAAGAGGCTACAATAGTATAAGGAACCTCAGAGATTCATCCATCATAGTCAGGTGATTAGTTTATATCATTGGATCTTATTTAGTAATTCAGAGTTGCATTGAAGATCATCTACTAGTTCATCCTAACAGGTGCATCAGTAAAATCCTCTAACAAGGTGGACCTAACAGTCCTTTATAAATCTCCTAACAGAGTTGCATTACTTGATTGTATTGTACTAAATCCTTTCACAAGGTGGACCTAACAGTCCTTATTTCTCCTAATAGGGCAGGCCATCAGAAGTGGTCAATTGTAAGCTTTGACAGGATATATTTATATTGCAGTAATAAATCTTGTGGGTACCATCCCCACCCTAGTTTTACTTTCTATTTGGAAGGTTTCTGGGTAACCAAATATTGTGTCAAATATTGTGGATGTCTTATTTCTTTTCATTTCATGCATGCAATCAGTTTAGATAATCTAATATTGGATTAAAAGGATAAATTTTTATTGTTTCATGAGTCACCCCCCCCTTCTCAGTCACCTTGACTCAACATATTTCCAACAATTCCAAGTTCGTTACCATGTAGAGTGACCCTTATATCATTAGTAGTTGCAAAGAGGCCAATGATTTTCAACTATCTAGGCCTAATGGTTAATTTCTATCCATTCTAGTTAATGGGATTCACCTTAATCTTTGCTTTTAAAGGAAGTTAAGGTCATGTCCATAATAGAATAGATTTCATGTTTTCTTGTAAGTGCACAAGCACAATTATTCTTGGAATGATGGTTTTTGAGTTTTGTTGGTCATAGAAAAGAGAGGTTGTAGGTTGAATCATTTTGAATCCATTTGCAATAGTTTATTAAAGTATACAAATCTTTTTCAGTTAACAAGAAAATATCCCCTTGAAGTTGCCATAAATGTTGATCATTTTTTATCACCATCAGATCTTCATATTTCTCTTCCTCATAGTTTCTAGTTGAGAAAATATGCAGAGCTAAATCCTATGAAATATTTTAGATTAGGCATATCGGTGTAACATATCTCAGGTTATATCGATATGGTCTTACTATGCTTCAACAGGGCCAAGGACAAGATTTTAGCAAAACAGGTCTATGGTCTCACTGAAATCCAAAACAAAGTGTTCATCAGGTTTTGGGGTTGCATATTGGCACAGATGGTCTCATCTCTCATCGATGGAATCTATCGGCGTAGATTTTATTGTCGAAAAGGGGAAAATCTTGGCGTATGATAGTGTTATTTACACCGATGAAGTTCATCGGTGTAACTTTTGCCAATACACATTAAGGAATCTGGGCGATTAACGAAGTGTTTCGACAAGACATCTTTGGGTCATGCCGAAACGGTCATTCCTTGGGCCATTGGTGTAAGTCTTCGCAATCTTGAGGTCATTGATAGTCGGAGTGTACAATTTCATGTTTTCCAACTCCCCGATGAATATGTTATCGGTATAGCTTTGAATGTTAGAAGGGACAAAATATTGCGGGTCAACGGTGCAAGTTGAACTGATGGGTTCCATCGGTGAATGTCTCATGGATGAGGTTGGCTACAGGGCAGACGTTGAGACTGTTTGAAATGCTTGGGGTAAATTACCCCGATGAATTTACTTATCGATATAGCTTTGGCCATCGAAAATGATAAAATATTGAGCCGACAGTGTATGTTATACCGATTATTCTCATCGGGGAAACTTGTTTGTGGTCTCGCCGATATCTTTAGAGGAAGCGATAGAGGCACTATCATCATCGACGAAGCTTCTCATGGCTTCACCAATTTTTTATGGTTCTTTTCAGCAAAATGTTTCACTCATTCAGAGGCGGTTGGTCATCGACGTAACTCTTGCCGATGATTGACAAGATCACTTTGGAGCCTAGAATGTAGAGACTCATCGGAGGGGCTGTGCTGATAAGTAACAAAGTAGAGGTGGTCACATTTACTCCTACAACTATATTCATTAAATTGTCTTCCCTTATCAACCAAATATTCAGGAAACACCATTAATACAGTCTAGCTTCCAGCAGGTTCACCCGTCGCTTCATAACCAAGGGGGTTGTCTCTTAGTCATTTTCCTCACACCATCAAATTAATCATCGAATACCAGTTGATAAATGACCTTTCCCTTCTGCAACAAAGAATTTATTGTTTAGTTTTTTTGTCCTATTAGTGCTCGATTTGCCAATCAGATTTCCTTCTGATTTGATCTTTTGTAACTCAACCCTTGAGGGGTTTGAACCAAAGTATTTACCTGAGTTATGCCTAAACTCGTAAAAGGAAAAGATGTACATAATTTAAGGGATCTTCTTCTTTTTCACTTATAGATATAACATTTTCTCTGTGATTATAAACAACCTTGCCTGATTTTAATGAAATTATTGGTCTTTCCTATTTCAAGTGTAAGTATATGTGTAAATCTTACTTCTTACCTGCATATTTGCATGTATTTGATCATCTTAAGCTCTTTATGTTGTGCAATTTGTGATTGATCATACATAGTTAGTGAATGTTTCTATTCCTTGTAGGTTCAAATTCAATCTTCTGCTTTCATATTGGTTTTAGGGCGATAAGTATTTTGGAATAGTGTAGTTGTATGATCTTCATTGAATTTAAGTGTAGTCAGAGGCAAAAAGGAAATAAAAACATTAAATTTGGTCCATCACCTCATTTCATTTCAAATTATCTTTTTTTCCCTTTTTTCCTCAAGTCAAGTTAGTTTGTTAGATGCATCCTGATTGTAAAGGAAGTCGTCCTTGTCCGGAGATTCAATCTCATTGATCAAGTCCCACATTGAGAGATTGTTTCCATGCTTTACAAGGTTGTTTAGGTCACTAACCATCACCTAAATAAGTGTACAATTTTTTTTTTTAACAAATACCTTGACATAAAATGGAAATTTTTTCTCTACAACCTCCCCCTTTGTCATTTATGGCAAACCAAAAAAATTCTCCTTGAGAATAACACTATTATTGAACAAGTTCTATCCTCCATGTGTTTTGTCTTTCTTTCTCTCCCATTTGAAATCAATGGAAAAGGGATACTTGAATGCTTCCCTTGGAACCCTCTATCCCCTTATCTGAGATAATCCATGCATTGAAACCTTTTGTACTTCACAACAAGACCACCAAGCCTTCTTGTAAAAAGGATTTCTCTCTCTCTCTCATGTTCACTAAGTTACATTTTCTTTCTCTCCTCCATTGGATTGCTATCTTGTATTTTTTTAATTTCAAATTACCAATGCTTTCACATCTATTTCTAGTATGTTGTTGCATGTATTTGGCTTTGCCAATACATACACTTTAATTTATGGGTAGTTTGGAGCCTTGATTAATAGTTAATTCTAGTGTTGCATGGAGATGCATCTCCCATATCCTAGGATACATATCCAATACCAAGGATAAGTATAAAAATATTTTCCACAATGAGAGACATCCCTTCCACATCTCCACACATTTCTTATAGAAAATCATAATCTAAAAGAGGTTCATATTTAAATGTGAAACAAATCATGTGAAAGGGGAATTAATCATATATATATATATATATTTCCATTGAAGGTCATTTGAAAATTAAGATCCACGACTTTGATTCATTGAAGAGTGTGAAACATAAAAAAAAATATGTCACACTATCAAAGGCTCATATGAATGTGTGCGAATACAACCAAGAAAAATCCCATTGTAGTGGGTCATGGGCTTTGATACAAATATGTCATGGTTTATTTTTTAGACACAATTTTAATATTTGGATCAACATTAAAAAAATAATAAAATAAAAGAAGTGAAGAATATTCAAATCTTTATAAAGAATGTATTTTACCAAATCTAGAAAGATAATACTTTTACAAACAGTAATAAATAAAAAGAAACCAAGAACATTAGTTTTTGTCTATATTAATGAAAAAATAATGACCACTCTATAAGAAAGCAAACAAATAAATCTAAATGACATAGTGACATAAAACCTAACTCTAAAATGGCTTAAAAATGAAAACTAAGTTATGTTCCAAAATTACAAGATGCCGAGTTTAGAATGCAACTTAATTTTTAATTTTAAGCTATAATGTTTGTGGTTCAAAGACAACCTTTGTGATGCTACAATGTTTCATTTTGTGCTCTAGATTGCTTACTTTGTAATTTATTTGGTTGTTTGTTGATTGTCTTCTTGTAATTATTCTTGCATTTCTTCATAAAAATTATGTTGACATATTGCTTGATAAATTAAAATAAAGTCATATAAAGTGGTTTTTGTTGTGAAGCCTATTACTTAAGACTATTATGACCATTACAAATTTATATCTTAATGACTAATAAATATTTTTTCCCTTGAATTTTCTCCTACTCTCACTTGGTGTCTAAATGCAAGGGTCCTTATACTATTGGCTGCAAGAAGGACAAGTTACACATAATTCTGTCATTCCCTTTAATTCCATGTAAATTAAGCAAAAATATAACAAATCATTTATTTCTTAATCAAACAGAAAGTACACAAATAGTAATGCAAGATAGGCATGCACATGTGTCATTGTCATAATTAATATAAAAATGTCATGTAGAAGATATTTTAGGGAACACAAAAGAGCATGCACAAATGAGTGACATGCATATCCATGTAGCACACCCTACATTGCAAAATCAAAACTTGAAAAAGGTGGTGCCAATAAAGATGAAACCAAAGAGAGACACCAACATGATGGCCACTCTATCAAGATACTAAGTGAGAAGAAGGAAGACCACGCCTTCCCAAATGTTAATGAAAATAAATGTGCTCAACCTTATAAGACATATACAAAAAAAATCTTAAGTCTTAAACCAACATACCAAATGCGATGAGAAAATCCATCGACCTATTCAATCATTTCCATTTAAATATGTTCAAAACAAGAGTTGTGTTACAACTAGAGTACCTGCCCTATGCAAAGAATATGAGAGATTAACATGAAATTTGAGGACTTATGGAGACAAAAGAGCATAAAGTATGAGATAGTAATAGAATCATTAGTTAAAATTTCCATAAACTTCTTTTAAACACTGACCTTACATTGATCTTAATAAAACTTTCAGATTTCAAAAATATATGTAACACCATTTTTTTGGGCTCAATCTATAATTAAAAAAAAGCTCATTTTAGAACTTGACACAAAACAAAAATAATATTAAATGCAAATTTCAAGTAGTCTTTTAGATTTGTTTGAGTTTAAGATTAGCCTTGTAGAGAGATTTAAGTGATCATTCCTTGAAATAGGTCTTCGAGCTTGTGCTTGAGAAGATAATACTCTTGCTCCAATTGTTGCAAAAATTGTAAGAAACCACTTTTTTAAAGAACAAAACAAAAAACAAATGCCAACAAATTTTTATATAAGATAAGTTTTATGAAATCTCTCATATAAAACACTTAATAAATAATGTCTATTGGAAGCATTTAAAGGTCTAGAGGAGAATGGATCTACCCATAATATCTCATTTTTTCTCGACAATGGGCATACAAAATAATGCATAGATTCTTAACTCTCTATGTCCCTGCACTATTAATATTAAAACAATAAAGTAAAGTAAGTGATTAGCATTTGACTAGGTACAAAGGCCATGTGAGGGTAGTTTTTAAAAACAATAGTAGGATTGCTACTTAAATTTCAAAATGAAAATTCTTCTAGAACAACTATATATAAAACAACGACGAAGAGAAATTTGCATTCCTTGAGTCACCACCGTTGAAATGATGCAAATAGGTATCCAATTTTCCATGATCCACCATGTGCATAAGGAAAATATGTTTCTAAACTAAGAAATGAAAGACAATTCAATCCTCAGAATCCATATTACCTCAAACACTAGATTGAGTGAAAGTAATTGCACCCATGATCACTTGATTTCTCTTTTTGACAGTGTCGATGGGAGGAATGTGGTTGCTCAAACTAGCATCATGATGTTACGATTAGGATAAATATAAGATTTGAAGATCATTTGAGAAACTTGATGATAGGAAAACAATGAGTATATCACAATAAGATCAAAGACCTCAATTAATAGATTTTTTACAAGGAGAATCAATGACTATGATTCAATGACTAATGTATGGCTAAAATTGATTGAGAGAGATGATATGGATTGAAAATTTAACCTTATGACAAGTGTCATTGGCAGGATGAAGGTATAAGTGGTAGGTGTACTCAGACATGTGTGAGCACACTTCGGGAATAACATGAGAGACATGTGTAAGAGATAAGGTGACTAAATGGGGTGTTGTCATCTCACACATGTGTGACCACCAAATAAAATATTTGGTCACATGTTGAATTGGAAGTGAGGGAAAGTGACATGTGCATGTCATATGCTACATGTTGGTAAGGGATGAATTAAAAAATTAGAAGAAAGGTCCAATGCGTGTAAGAGAAGAATTAAAAATTGGAAGAAATGTCAATGAAGTCAAGAATTAAGGGATTAGTCAATTAATTAAGGAATTAATTAACTAAGCATGATTTAGGAGAAATGAGATATTAGGCTAAGGTTGGGTTTAATTAATTAATATTAATTAAACCTTAAAGCATAATAGTTAACAATGTAATTAATTATTAAATGAATTACAAAAGGGATAACAACAATTAAATAATGTGATTTAATTAATTTTTAGGCTTAGAAGTGTAGCATCGTAAATTGTATCCCTATATAATTTCAAGCTCACCTAGGCTTCATTTTAGCATTTTTGGCCTCCCATACTTGATCATGCTTGATTATGCTCATATTGGCTCAAAACTTGGCATCTTCCCCACGTTCTGGAGTTTTGGTCCTTGACCCAACCTAATATGGCAGGTCAAGGTCGCCCAGGATGACATTGACCCAAGATAGGGTCGCACGGGGTGACCTTGCCCCCCAAAAGGGGCCCAAATTTCAATAAGCTAATGACTACATTGCGAGAGCATAAAATCCTCTTCCGTGTCAACCTACTTCAAATTTCAAACACATTTCATAGGGAGAAGTATAAAAGCAAGCCTACACCCTCATTTGAAATATCATCTCATGCAATTACGCACACATACTCTCTCCTATCATTGAATAAGTGATCAAGCATCATCAAGGCATTGAAGACAATAAATAAAGTTTAAATCTCATGCATTGATGATGGCACCTATGATCAACCTTTAATGAAGTCAACTCTATAATTCAACATCAACATCTTCATGAAGACTTCGACACAAGGAAGGCTCATGGAAGGTATAAACATTCTATTCAAACAATTCAATTTAGATTTAGCCTCTACTATATTACAACATGCTTTCTGCTGATTAAATTTCTGATCATGCTTAACTGTTGATTTTGTTCCCATGCTGACAATGTTATTCTGTTGTTAGTCTGGTTTTGCTGTTGATCGCCCTTGTGGCTGGTTTGTAAAGGGACAACACCCTTGTTTTGCTACATTACTTTATCAAAAACATGCTTTCATTTCAATTCAAGTTTATTTCAATTTCATGGTTAATTCCAAAATTGGGGTTTGACCTAGGCGAACACCCAACAACCCAACTCTGTGTGTGTGTGTGTGTGTGTGCGCGCGCGCGCGCGCACGTGTGTGCATGCGTGCGTGCATGTGTGACAAGATCTAAAGACATAAATTTGGATTTAGATTGAGGAGACAAAGACCTAGATATTAGACTTTCATAATTCCAAAAAAAAAGGGTCTGGTTCGCCCTAAGTGAAATAGTCCCGAACACTTCTAATGAAACTTTTAGGGAAACACCTATGCAACATCCTAATCCCAAAAATCCCAGTTTTGTTCACATCTAGGTGCTCTCATGTCAAGGTCACCCTGAGTGAAATAGTATGCCTGATTCTAGCCTAGATTCCAAAGACCCTATATACCTATGAGTGATGTTGTCACTGAACGAAGAACGATGTGCAATACTTGTCACCTCCATGATAGAAGAACTAGTGGCTGTAGAAGAATGACAGAAAGAAGAACCCTTTCCACCAAGAACAACCTTGTTAGAGAAAATTTAATACTTGTAGGGAGAAAAAATGTTGTGGGTGATGGAGTAGAGCTGTGACACGACACACATTGTTGCCAACATCAATGCCTACCCGTGTCTTGCCAACGCTCAACACATGTGCCTGAACCACTAGAAACTTTGGGGAAAACATCACCAATAGAGGAGCCAATGATTCGAGTGTCTGGTGAAGAGCAAAAGGTGTCAATAGTTACAACCATGTTTGACATCATGGAAATAGAGAATGGGGATAATTTTACCTTTTAAAAATGTTTATAATTAATAATATTTTTCATGTTTGAACTCTAATTCCTACTAGCATATATATCTTAAAAATATAATCTATATAAAATATGTTCAATTGAAAGATAAATTGAATGTTTAATTTTTTAAAAATTAATATGTTCACTAAAATAAATATAGATATTGAAAATTAAACACCATCAACATCTACTTTATATAGATTATATGTATAAGATATATATGCTGTTATAATAATAATTAAAAAAATAAAACAATAATAATAATAATCAACTACCTACTACCTAGACTTGGGGTGGGCTGTTTCTTTCATTTGTCAAATTCTTGTTTATGCTGTACATGCCTTGGAGCACCTAATCTGCTTTTTCTTTTTCATTAACTCGATCGTACTGAATTGCTTCAGTAACACTCTTCATAATTTTTTTGATTCAATAATGAAACATAACGAAAACTCCAGAAGATAAAGGATCCTATTCTGACGCTCTTTCCAATAAAGTAACCTTTTTTCTCTTCTTTCTGGTTTTGATTATTTACCACAGCCCAAGAATTAAATAACCACTCTCTTTTCTGCCAGTTTGATCTCCACATTTATCAGGAACTGAACCCAATCCAGGAATCAGTACCAGCATTCAACGATCCTTACTGTTTGCTGAGACATAGCCCACAAATAATACAAATGAGCAAGTATACGCAAACTCCTCAGAACAACTCCTATGCCTCATCAGGATATGAAGATGGTAGATGGGGTACATGGGTGATGGGAACCCCTGCAAATCCAAGCATACATCCTGTAAATCAGCAGGCAGCCAACTGGGTTGCACAAGAAGCAACTCCGTCTGCAGTACAGAGCAGGAATAGTACTACAACACAACATCAACAGTATATGCAATACTCTGGACCCCCTCATGCTGTCACGGGCACTGTTACTTATCAGCAGACCACGCCTTCACAGAGCAATCCTTATGTAGCAACAACTCCAGCCCCTGGATCCTCTGGAAAGAGTAAGTATTAAGGGTTTTCTTCTGTGAATTGATTTCTTTCAACAAAAGGAAAATGGAGTGTTTTCACTTAAGTGTAGCTTCTTATTCAGTTATTTGGGCTTTTCTTTTTCTCTTTTTCGCTAAAGCTATAGAGGGGAAATAATTATTTGCCGAGATGACAACTACCAGTCAGTGTTAGCTAACTAACCTGGAAAAATATGAGTGACGCGAATTTCAAAATAAATGAATTTAAGTATCCGCTTTCTTGCATGTAGGGAAATCTCCCTAATTCAAATCCAAGAATGTTAAACAAAACTAAAAGCTAGTGCTTTTCATCATTTGTCTATGACACTTTTTTTCTCTATTTATCATGAAAAGACACCGTTGGGTGCACACAAAGGCTATTTTTCATCTGCAGAATTATTTCCTCATTTAGATTCTGGTTTTTACAGCTTTTAAAGAAGAGCAGGCTTTTCTGCTTTGGCGGAGTACTTTGATGTTAATTTAAATGTGATAGAGGGAAATAATGAGTACAAACTATCTTGCATAATTTTTCAATTTCTTAATTGGTTATATGATCTGCAGCCATAGTTTTTGTCCTCCCGATACGTTGGTACGAGATTTTGAATTTCATTTTCGTCTTATTCCTGAATGACATTGTTAATTGGCCTGTCACTGCACGTATTGCTTTAGTAATTGGCATTGAGTTCCCTTCCATCTAAAATTTCTGTCTTGTGTTTTTCTTGAACAGTTATATTTTTTTCTAAGAAAGTCATTGCTTCTGCCAGACTATTTATATTCAGTTCCAAGTGGATAAAAAATATTAACAGAGGTTGTCCATTATTTCTAAAGATCATTATGCCTCCCGGCAATTCTGGATTTCCTTTCGCAGTTCAATCCAAATTGAGATTAACCAATCTCAAGGAAGTTTGAAAATGAAAATTTCTTTCCCCCATGTCAGCCTGTTCCCACCAAAACCATTATCAAGCAATCTTCTAAGCAATTCAGGTTCAAAAATATATTTGGGAATTTTATTCTGCATCTTTGTGTTGATTTTTTCAGCAAATCCTTATGACCAGTACATGAGGAGTTGTTAATGTAATATATTTTTAGTTGATTTAAATTACATAGGTTTTACTCTCCAAAATAAAATGCATAAAGTTGCAGAAATTTTTACAAAAATTCAGAAGACAGTGAAAGTATAAATTCTGTACTATTTACTAAGATAATCATGTAATCGCAAAATCAAATTAAGTATGACAAGCTAATATTTCAGGATATGATACAATTTTTAGAATGGCAGAAACCTTAAGATCTGCCAAATGAAATTTTGCGGTCTGATCAGACCTTGTAATCCTATAAAACATTTTGACATCTTTATATTTTCTATTTTCTGATTCTTCCTTAAGGGGTCTGTGATTCGGTCCAATCTGGTTTGGTCTAGCCAAAACCTTGGGGTTCCTGATCAAGCATTGACCAGGTTTATCTGAATACCACAACATAAACTTAGATAAACTTGTGTCTATCATGGACTCATGTTTGCCTTTTCCAACGTTTTATATTCATGGGAGTAGCTTCATTTGCAAGTTTGTAATATTTTTTTGTTTCTAATAAATCAGTTCATTGAATTCTTCCTCCATCCACCCTTTGTTGTCCTGGCTGTAGTTGTTGGCAGTTGCCTTACCTGTCTATAATGAGTTTTAGAAGCCCTACATTTGAACATTAAGATTGACTGGGAGTTTTGGATTTTACGTACTACTTGACTTTTGCTGATGCAGTAAGGCTTTATTTTTTTTGTGCAGGTCCTATGGACATGATTCAGAACGTTTTCAACAAATGGGGCAAGGTATTTGATGACACATTGAAGAATGTGGAAAATTTTGCTGGCAACTTTTGGCATCATTGTAAGTGTCTCTGGTTAATCTTGTGTCAACTTTCATATATGGTGCTTTGTAAGGGTAGTTGAACCAGATTCCATCTTTTGCAAATTTCAGTATGTTGGGTTTTTAATGTGTAAGGCCATTTCTAGCAGTTGGTCTGATCTAGTAAGCAAATCACATTAATAAACGGAAAAGGAGATCACATTTAATTGTTCTCAAGTATTCAAGTGAGGAACTTCTGAGGGTCTGATTTGATTAATTCATGGCTTAAATTTATTCATAATAAATGGATAGTAAAATTGCAAAGCAGAATCCAAATCAATATTCTTGGTAACTAACATGTTCTGTAACTTTAATTTGTATGTGTTCATGCTGTGCAAAGCAAGTTCTGTAATATCTGATCAAGTTCTTACTTCTTAGGCAAGAGGATAAAAGCTATAGGAAGTGACTGGATGATTGAGAAAAGTGATATTAGAATATGTCAATACCAGGAAAAGAAGTACGTTGAGAATTATGCATAACAAAGGTGCTGTTATTCTGTTTAAATATAGAACTGAAAATCAACAAAACGATGAACTATTGGAGCAAGCATCAGCCTAGCCTGTACTTATAGATATTAAAAATTAGGCCAACAATGGAAGAACTGTGATCAGCAAGATTCTTCGTTCAGATTTTTTGACTGGCTTGTTGCTTCAGATCATCCACGCCGCCTCTGAGCTTGTATGGCAGTTCATTGATCTGATTGAAAATTGCCATTTCCAACTTTTCATTGTGATTATGCTGCGTGATCTGTAGATTCTCCATATTCCATCTTTTAAAGATCACAGTTTGGTCTCTTAATCCATTCCCTCTGGAACCCAGTCCCTCTTATGAAATTGCAAATTAAAAATATGGAAAAAATCCAAAAACAGTGGGGCCGTAGTTGCTATTTCAAAGGGGCTTTGAGTTCCATAGAAACTAATATCACGTGGGACAAATTAAACAACTATTTGCTATCTAGTTTGTTCTGTATTCTTTGTATATGTTTTCTGTATATAGTTTATTTGCCAGATTTTGAATGAAATTTAATTTGGGAGGAAAGTTAACATTTCTATTGAGCAAAAGACAAGGTGGCATGCCAATGTTTCTTGGACATAGTTATATACGTGCTGTACTCCCTTTTTAACTCTGATGTTTCAGTTACAATCTTGGACATGCTGGTGCCTATTTGGCATTTATAGCAATTTGTTTTTTCCAATTCATTTCAGATATTTTAGCATCTTAATCACGTAAAAGCAATCGCATACTCTGGTTTCATAGTGCAAATGACAAAGATTGACATGTGAGTTACACTATGGGTTTGTAAATAACATTTCTTGAATGCTGGTGTCTTAGTCTTACATATCTTACATCGGGACTTAAATATCGATCCACTCAATTCTGCACAAATTAGCTGAAATTCAACTAGATGAACTATTTTTAGCAAGAAGTAACCTTGGGTAGTTGGAATGTTATGGATTCTACTAATATAACTATATGCCATCATAATAACCCCTTAATATAAGAAGGCCCTGTTGCAACACATGACTTTATTACCAATACTTTACTTTTTCTGTAAAAGAAAGCTTTAAATGGGGGAAAATCAGAATTTTGGAGGACAATTATGGGCAGACTAAGGGCTTTGTTGAGATCTAAAAATTTTCTTTTTCTTTCTCAATTGCCTTGTTTAAATCAAGTCTTTTCATGATCTCAGAATTCCCCAACATTTGAACAAGGATTGGAACCTCTTTGCTGCTGCTTCTGTGGAGGGAAAAATACCTCTTGATCCTTTGGATGGAGATAAGCTCATTTTGGGAAGTAATAATGGCTTTGGCATTCACTCAGTTAATAAAGGCAATAAATTGATGTGTGATTCCTCACCTCTTATGCCTAGATGGAGATAAATCTGGCAGAAAGTGGATATTCCCAAAATCTACTTGTTTCTTTGGCTTCTGTTTAAGAATCAGCAATTAACTTGGTAACACATCAAGAAAATTAAATTTGAGGCCTAAGCAGATGTTCCTCTTGCGAATGGCTAAAGAAAGTAGAGATTACCTCTTTTTGCATTGTCCCTATGTCAAAGACATCTGGAAGCTAGTTCTCTTTAATGCTTACCCTGGTGTTTCTGCCTCTAATTTCTTTTAGGAAGCCACTAACAGGTTTTGGCTCCTTTTCCATGGCCATTAAAGATGAAGCAACTCATGCCCAGATATCTGTTCTGGGGACTCGGGAAAGCCAGAAATGATGTAATTTTTAGGAACCACTTCTCTCCTCTGTGGTCTTCTGTCACAACTATTATTGCCTTGTTAAATGATGCTGCCTGTCAAATTTATGCTAAGAAGAAAGTTTTCAAATCTGAACTCACTCCTCTGTTCTCCATTGATTTCTCCCTTTCATTCATGGGGCCTCGAAAAGGAATGTAAGTTCCGCTGGTGGTGGGGGAGTTCTATTCCACAATGGCAAAGTCATTGGGAAGTTTGTTGTTGGTCTGGGCATCTCATCAAACAACTATGCTGAGGCTAAAGCACTGTATCTGGGACTGCCCATGACTAAAGAAATGTAATTTGATTCACTGAAGATCTCTGAAGATTTGAAGATTAATCTAAATGCTGTCAAATACAGTCATTATAAGTAAATCAGTAATTCATATGTGGTTAAGGTTATCAAGATCCTTATAGAGCGATTTTCGCGAATTGACTTCTAGCATATTTTCTTTGAGATGGCTGATGAGGGCGTGAATCTGAATCCTGGAATGTGGCACATATGGCATATTTCTAATGTGTAAGGTCTCTTTTTTCATCAAATTTTGGTTCTTGCTGTTCTCTTCCTCTGTTATTTTGGCTCTGGATTGGAATTGGTTCTCCACTGTTTTGGAGCTGCTCTTTGCGTGATTTGGAACTGCTGTTTTGTAGCTGCTCTGCTTTGCATCCCCTGATTGTCTTATGGAAGTTTTTGGTTCCCACTGCTCTCAAATTTCAATCCTCTTTAAGTGATACAAACAGATGTTGGTGTTGAATGTTTTAAATATCTCTGCCCTTTGTAACTGAACTCTTTGTAAATTCTGTATATAAATAAGATCACTTCTTCTTTTAGTTTTTAAATCAAGATTTAAGATTTTTAGGTTAATATCTCAGTTTGTGAAATTTAGGATCTGTTTTTCTACCATATATCATTTCCAGGAAAGTGGTATGGAGACTATGAGTATGAGCATATCTGTGTCTCCATACCCACATTTTCTGGTGACTACATTTATTCATTTACTCATATATACTGGTAGTAGTGTGGCAATCCTGGTGCCACCATATGTCCAGGTAGCTATGCTATTATGAATTATCTCTATTCCTCCTGTTGTTGTAATAACCAGATTGTATTTTGTTTTGTCTCTTCTTAACAGTGAGAACGGGTCCTAGTCTTACAGACACAGCCATGGGAAGAATTGCACAAGGAACCAGAGTTCTGACTGAAGGTGGATATGAAAAGATCTATCGACAGACATTTGAGACTATCCCAGGAGAACAACTTCGGAAGTCATACGCATGCTATTTGTCAACATCTACAGGGCCTGTTATAGGTACACTATATTTGTCTACTGTGAAGATTGCTTTTTGTAGTGACAGTCCTCTGGCATACAATCGTTATCCTGGCCAGACAGAATGGAGTTATTATAAGGTACTATTCTGCAGTTGATAATCTCATATGGTAGTTTTAATAGGATGGTAAAATAGGTGCAGCTGGAAATCATAATGCATTAATGGAGTTTAGTTGTAATTGTTAACATGTGAAATATCTATTGAACTAGCAAACCAGCATTGTAAAGATGATCAGGTAGCTAACCAATATAAGGTAGCAGTGAAGTATAACTATGAAATACATGTATGATGATTTTTTCGTTTTGGTACTTGCTCTATTGTAAATATTCAAGAACATAGTCAAATACAGAAACAGTAGTATGTGGAGTGGGGAAAGGTATGTAGCAATATAGATTGTCTGCTGATGGTAATAACCATATCGTTAACACGGTACACAGCCTTGTGGAAACAAATTACTAAAGACGCATTGTCAGCACTTCATTACATTCAGTATTATAATGCTTTCAACTCTCTGCTTTCTAGAGAATTGTCAGCACTTATTTATGTTGAGTATTAAATTTAAGCTTTCAATCCTTTGTTTACAATTTTATGTTTCTGTGCTAACGTCCAGTTCATCTTTTCATGACCATATATCTTGGTAAGAATAACAGGACAAGACTTACACTTGAATTCACTACACCTACATTTTGATGTTACACATTGTTAAACGGGTCTCATTATCTCATCCCAGTAAATTAAATTAACGCTGCCAAGTTGCTGTTTCTGAAAACTAGTAATTATTATGGCTGCAGAATGCTGCTAGTCACATATTATTGGCACCATGGTGGTCCTTTTTCATGTTTGTATTTGATATAGAAGCCCAAGGGTTTCTTGAGAAAATTGATAACGCTTCAGAAAAGTAACTGGCTATAGAAGAATATGAAGAGCTTCTAATCGGAATACCAGAAGTTGTACATGCATGAGGAATAACCTTATCTTATTTGAAGGAGGGTAAGTCCATTTGTACCTTATCGTGGATGAACCTGCTGTTACTTATCTAACATCTGACTATACCTCACGCATTTTTTTGTGGCAGCTATATGTTCTATGTCACTGTTAAGTTTTAGGATAGCTGCAAATGTAATAGCACTCTATTTTGTATGTGTTTTGTCAAATGCAACAATCTCTCTTTCATTTATATTAGGAATGAGGCTAGGAGAGACATGTCCCTTCATGGGACATGTCTATTCATTATTATTTATAAGAAAGGACATGCCTCTTCTTATTAATCAATCTTATAATGTTTCATCAATCAATTATTAATTAAGAATAATATAATAATTTAATATTAAGTATTAAATTTCATATGATTAATAATAATATAACATATATAATATATTATTATTAATCAACATGTATTATATATATTCTAATGATCATACAACAAGCTACAAACATTAACAGTCACGATTATGTTGGAGTTATAGGGAAACCAGGAGGTTGCTTTGTGATCTCATTGGAAGGCCAATATATGCTTTAGGGGAAAAACAAAACTCTTTAACTCCTTAATAGAATTGTAAGGCACTCTGTGGTAGAGCTCTCCAGCATGCTGATGGAGGTTCTATACTTGAATCCTAGCTGGTACGTGCTTGTCAACATGGTGCAGAGGGCAAGATAGTTGAACACAAGCTGGGTTGAGGCTTAAGGGGGGTGTCAAAAGGTCAATCCACACTTCATGAAAGATAGAATCTATAGCTCAGTGATAGAGTGCCTCAGCATATCATTTGAAGTTCCCTAGGGTTGAGACTTGAGACCTAGCTGCACTGTGCTTTTCAACAGATCTGTTGACTATCAGAAATATTGAAGGACCATAAGCCATGATCAAGGAATACAAAATGAAGAGAGCATAGTATTGCGATTAACAGTGCAATAGAGTGAGACAAAACGGTTAGACTATGATTAGCTTCATACAACTCTTTCGATGTATACACTGGCCCTATTGTTCGATTAATTTAACCACCAATAACCAGCACTGACATTAAATACTAACTTCATCACAGGCTAGCGTTTAACATTATGATTATACTGAGTGAATGTAATGTTCATTTATTATGATTATACTGACTGAATGTAATGTTCATTTACAATAATATTATTGAATATTGTTGGAGTATTTGATCTGTGTGCTCTTATATCCTCGTCAGACAAGAGCTTCAAACATTAAGCTGGAAAATTATTTATAATGTCTGTAATCACTGTCTCAAGATTGCCTCAAAACAAGTTTTGATCAAAAACTTATTTTGTAACAGGTTTTTGACAACCCTTCTTCATCTGACCTTCTCGAAACATGGTTGACATGAATGCATTTGGCAGGCTAACAAAACTTCTAGTTTAAATCTTGTGAAGGTACACTTGTCACATGTGCTTGAGGCAGTTAATTCCTAAAACTGAAGCATCCTTTGAACTTGTAGCAGGTATACGGTGATATAGCTGTCACCCTTGGATCAATTTTCACTATTTGTTGGTCAAAACTGAATCACTATTGTGCAGTTCCCACACAAAGAAATACATCAGAGTCACAGACTGAAATTTCTCAAGTGCTCTGGGAATACCTGAGATTATTGGATAACAAGCTGCTCCATTCATGCTTGATGGTCTCGTATGGCTATCTCAAAGAAATGCCTTATGTCAGCTGTGAGAAACTGCATGGACTCTCTCCCTAAATGCACTAGACAAGATTTATTATTGGTTATAACAGCAAATTGCAATCACACCACACAATCTTTAATATATTTACTGTTCCTTTTCTTGAATTTAGAAATTGTTTTTTAATTGAAGAAGTTTACAAATATGGCTCTCGTGAGCAACTTGAGACTAATACTTAGCTCCTTACAACCTTTAATGAGACTAACAGATAGCTCCCTACGAGCACTAATGCGGTCAACGCTTAGCTCCTTTCGAGCATTTACTTGTATAACAACTTAGACATCCATGCTAGAAGGCCACAATGGAATACCAAGAGCCACAATGGAATACTAACTATCATTTGACGCGGCAGAAATTCACCCCGACTGTATCTGACGCGGTAATTCCTCCCGACTGGATCCGACGCGACGGAAGTCCCTCCCGACTGGATCTGTCGCGACGAAACCTAAGTTGAATCCTTCCACGTGAAATTCACGGGGAGCGAAATTCTTTACACTGGCTAAATCCTTTCCACGCAAAATGGAGCTTCACGCAAATTTCTTAACTTTTCGAATTCCCTGACCACGCAAATTTCTGTTCCTGGATCACGCGTATGAATCTTCCTGAATCTCCCGAAAGAATTTCCCTGGATCACGCCTACGGATTTTCATGTTTCCTGGACGCGGAAATTGTCTCATTGTTGATGATCTGACGGGAACGAAATGCTCTCACGATCTGACGCGAAAGCTTACGGAAAATCGTCAAGAACTTCTCACATACACATTCAGTCTCTGAGTTTCTCTCTGTGCATCCCGCGCATTGTGGATCTCCGTGCGACTTCTCTGAACACCCCGCACGACTCTCCTGAGCCGATTCTTGAATCTTTTCTTGATTCTGGAGCCGCGATTTCTTGGGCAAGAATTATCAGCGTGATTTCTTAGCGAGAATTTTCTTTCCTCCTTCAATTAGCATAATTAAGATGACAAGCATCGAATTTCTCCTACTGTAATTCTGGATCGATCACTGTAAGTCTGGAATCGACGAAATTCACAGATCGATCTAAAGTCTGGGATCGTCGAAATTCTTGAGGCAGGTTCTCGGTGAAATCTAGAAATCTTCGAGGCACGCTACGACAGTTTGAATACAGTGACAGATTGATTGAATGCGACATATTTGTTTGGAAATTCGGGATATTCACAGAAATTTGCAGGAATTCACAGTAATTTTGAATCAACGAATTTTACAGATTCTCTGGATCGATTCACAGATCGAGGAAATTCTGGTTTTTGGAGTCTGGATCGATGATTTCTGCTGCTGTTGTGAGTTGGCTCAGGTGCAATGTGTGGACCACTGAAATGCAGCTCGGTGCGGGTGATCTTCACCCTGTTTCAACACCTTTACAGACCTACCACTGTAAGGGGTTCGAGAGGGCCTCCTTTTCCGACTTATTGGAGTGTGTATGCAGGTTGGAGACAGAGACCAGAATCTGAGAGACACGGTTCAGGCTCTGTCTGATAAATTCACAGCATTTTCTGCTAAGTCCATTGGCTTTAAACAACAAATTGACAACAACCACGCACAGGTTTTGGCCATCTCAGTCAAGCTCTCATCCGCCTTGACTGAGAATGCTGATCTCAGGCAACTGATTGACTCCAGTATTGAACACGTCTCAGAGATGAAACTTATTAAGGCAAAACAGACTGAGCTTGATAATAGACAAAACTCATTGAAAAATGAAATCGAAACACAGCTGAAATCATGGGCTACAGTTTGCAAAAACAGTAGCGCGCCTCTTTCTGGAGTTGAGGAACTGGCTCATGCTAAATTGGTTGAGGAGCGAACTAGGCGAATGCGTGAACTGAACTTGAAGGTCTGTGGCCTTCCTCCTTTGACCCACTTACGATGGGCTACTCATTTCTTAGTGAACGGCTGGATTTTTCGGATATCACCTTGGACTGAGCATGGATAGGTTATGACTTATGACAACACTCTTTTCCTCCGCTTTTTATCATCTGCTGATCGTCTTCGGGTTGTCCGAGCTAGGAGGAAATTGTTCCTACTTCCCACGAAGATTTTTCTTGATGAAGATCTCAACAAGTCACAGGTTATAGAACTAAAACACTCCTGAGAACTCGTGGCAGCAACTAGACGCAGTGGCAAATGGGCAGTCATCTAGAACTGAAAGCAGTTATTAGAGACTCTTTCCCCTTGGGTTGGGAACACCGGTCAGTAGCTGCAGCTAAATGATGGTGACAGGTGCGGTTGGGCATGGAGGAATGTAGGGGTGGTTCCTTGCATGTCAATTGCTGGAACGGTAATGGGACACTTTGGTCTATGCCGGGTTTACTTCATGTCGCCATTGGTTCAACTGATCTTCTCCTTGTTACCTGAGACTCATGAGAGCCCCGCTTGTCCTCTTCTAGTTGTCACTGGGTTTTACTGGTTGTCGGCTTCTAGGGTTGAGGTTCGGAGCTCTGGGGTGTTTGGGGATTTGGTGGGGTCGCTTGCCTAGTTAGCAACCGGCTTTAGAGTGCGGCATCTATTGTTTACTCCGACAATTATGCCAGATTTATGTGGCTCTGTGTTGTCCAGGTGGCTACGCACCTCAGGGATATTCTCATTGCAGTATGTTACTTTCCTCCAGCATCCTCTTCCTATACTATACATAATGGGTCGGAGGGGGACCCCTACATGGACTTATATGACAACATCACTTAGTTCTTTGCGGTGGGGGATATTATCATTGTTGGGGATTTCAATGCGCGGACTGGGAACTTGCAGATCCCCCTCCATAATCGGGTGGTGGATTGGATGTGTACTATCGAGACGGATCTGTCTTCCTTGGGTCTTCTGAGATCCTTCGATGATTCCATGGGGCCCCTCACGAAGTACGACCGCCATTTACTCCAGTTGTGCGAGTCTTTGGACTTGGTGATCTTGAACGGTCTTTCGTGTTTTCCCGGCTCCGGATTGTTCACTTGCTGTCCTCATGGTGGGGGTGCAAGCGTTGTAGACTACGCTCTCTCCTGTCCCTCCATCCCCCCCATCAGCCGTTTCACCATCAACCTCCTTCCCCTGGCCGATCATGCTCTTCTTAGCCTCACCATTCGTGCATCCCCTTCCCCTCCCCCTCCCCC
>MU225145.1:2574185-2596823 GCA_018584345.1 Thuja plicata | reverse complement strand
TCTCCGCACCCCCTACTATGACGATGGAGATTAGGACCTCTTCACCCTTCACCTCAAACAACTCGTCCCCCTGGACTCCTTTTCGAGTGCACCTACACTATGTTTGACCGCCTTTCCGCCTCTATCTAGGAAGCTGCCCTCCTCTCTTTCCCCCATTGTACCACCTCGTTGATCCCTCTCCCCAAGCGTAGGAAGACCTGCCCTATGAATAAGTGGTACGATGATGCCTGCAAATCCTTCCACTGTGCTTTGCGCACGACTTTCACCCTTCACTCGACTACCTTCACCCGACTGAAAAACTCCTACCGCCAATTCCTCCGCCACAAGAAACACATCTTCATCGCATAATGTAGTAGAACCCTTTGTGCCTCGCTCTCATCCATTCCTCCAAAGCCTTCTGGCACTCTCTTTTTCCTCGCTGGTCCCCCCTATCCCCTACCTTGGATCACGACTCGTTGGTCTCCCACACATGCACTCTTTATGATATCCCTAGTCAGCCCTCCATCCTTGTCACCCTTCCCCCCATTGCCATCTTTTCACCCACACCTATATCAGGGAGGCTGTTAGGTCCTTGAACAATAGCAGGGTTGCAGACAAAGAAGGGTTCCAAGCAGAACTCTTCAAACATGGCATCACAGTGTTGGGCTCCTTCCTCACCTATCTTTTCAACAGAGTGGTTTGCACGGGGTTCCCCCCCTCTTGGTCACGACATATCATACATCCAATACATAAGGCTGGCCTTGCCTTAGATCCCAATAATTACAAGGCTATCATGGTTGGGCATACTCTCACTAAACTGTACGCCATAGTTTTGCACTCTATTCTTTCTCGAGAGCTAGAGCAATGTCATATTCGGGCTAGAGGCTAGGCATGTTTCGGATCAGATTATCAGACCATGGACCACATTCTGACTCTTAGGGCTATCATTGAGGAGGCTTGACATCACTCCTCGAAGGTCTATTGTTGCTTTGTGGATTTCTGCAAGACTTTTGATTCAGTACCCAGGATGACCCTTCTCTAGAGACTTCACGACATTGGTATTCTTGAGACTCTCTTGACCGCCATCATGAGACTCTACGAGACGATTGTTGGTCGCATTAAGACCCCTCATGGAGTCTTAGACTTCATCTGGAGCACTATTGGGGTTAAACAGGGTTGCCCTCTGTCCCCTACCTTGTTTGGGATTTATATTGATGGGTTGGAGATGTTTCTTCATGAGCACTCACTTCCAGGGGATGGTTGTTCGTTGCACCAAGTTTTGATTTCTATCTTCCTCTTTGCGGATGATGTGGTCCTTCTGGCTTCCTCTCCGGAGGGCTTTCAGAGACTTCTTGATGGCCTTGCTTCTTTCTGTGATTCACGACAATTGACAGTTAACTTGGGTAAGACTAAGGTGATGATTTACAATAGTCTTAAGACTTCTCACCTCCACTACTTTTTCCAAGGTGTTGAGGTTGAGATCTCTTCGTACACATACCTTGGGGTCTTGTTCTCTGGCCCTCACTTCAACATGAGACCTGCCCTATAGCCTCGCATCAACAAAGGATATGGTTCTTTGGCCCTTCTCGAGAGACAATGTTTCTGACATCACTTCTAGGATACCATGTCCAAGATGACTCTTATGGACACTTTGATTAGACCGACGATGCTCTATGGGTCGGTTGTTTGGGGGGCCTCTCCGCTAGAGTCCGACTGGGCCTCAGTTGAGCAGTTCCAAACCCTCCTTCGGCGCATCATCAAATGCAAGTTGTCTACCCCTCATAGTATTGTCCTTTCTGAGTTTGGTGCCCCCTTTCAAACTTGGTACCATCTTCGACCTGGTTTGGTTCTTGCACCGTCTCTGGTGTTTTGTGGACTCTGCTGAGGGACGTCATAGATACTCATACCTTGCTTATCGTTCCTTGGAGGCTATTGCGATTTCTGACTCCTCGGGTCGGGCTTAGTGTTGGTTTTGCTCAGGCTTCGGCTCTTCTGGGTTCGATCAGGATCAAGATTGATCATCTTCCTCCTTTGCAGTACTTATTGGATGCCCCCTCTCATCTCCTTCAGTCTCGACATGAGCTGAATATGCACATCAGAATGGACATTTGCAGGCAAGTTAATCCCCTTGGGGGGCTTCGCCCAAAGATGGCTTTCTTTGCTGAGCACTTTCTCGAGATACGGGACGGGATCATTGTTCATTCTTCTTACCTTTCACACCGCCTGTCGCATGCACTCCGCATCTCCCTTGGCTCCTTTAGAGTGGGATCGCATCGGCTCCGCATTCAGACTGACCATCATATGGTTAGGGAGGACAGGATTTGCCAACTTTGTAGCATGGGGGAGGTTGAGACAGAGACGCATTTCATCTTCTGCTGCCCTATCTACTGCGAGAACAAAGGGAGATTCTACTGCTTGTTCAGGGAGACTCAGTCTGTCTCCTCCTTCAAGTACATTGATCAAAGGTGTCTTGCACTTTATCTCCAGAGGCCTTGAGACTTTGGGATCACTCTCTACAACAACATCAACTCCCCACGATACATCACATCAGTCAACTCATTACCTCTTTCTTCTCGGTGGTTTCCTTGCGTGCGGTACCAAGCGGCGACCCCCTCTAGCCATACCAGATCCGCGAGGCCTTGCAGTAATTCCACTCAGCAACAGTATTCTTCTTTTTCCTTTTCCAAAGGTCTTTAGAGGCGGCTTGGGGTTCCTTATTGCCCTTATGGCCTATCCTTCAGTATTGGGATTTTTCTCGCCTGCTTAGAGCTGTTTGTTTGTTGTTTCTTGCTTTAGTTGTTTCGTTTTCTCTCCTCGGACACTGTTTGGTGTTCCTGTTGAGGGCTGGTCATCTACTTTGTTTTTGCAGTCCCTTGGACCCTCTTTGTGGTCTTTTGTTGGACATTAATAAATTTATCTTATCTTATCTTATCTTAGACATCACATCCACACTAGAAGTCAACAATGGAAGACTAAGAGTCACAACTTATAATTCCACATCAGACGTCTTTTTTAGGATTTGAACTTGGGTCTCCAAAAGGAGAGTACAATGTTTAAATCAATTGAACAATTCCTCTTGGATGATTTAATATTCAAGAAGCTCCCTGAAAATTCTTAATAGTAGCTTGTACAATTCATATCTGCTCAAAGATGTCTCAATAATGAAGTTAGATATTCAAACTTCTTCTAGTGAAGAATTCGAGAAAAAACGCACTAATGGGACATGTAACTCGTCATATAAATTGACTAGCATCAGTGTTCTTTGATAAATAATTTTAGAGACATTGCAATCGAAGTTTCCAACTTGAGCAATGGATACCATTCCTGAATACCAAGTAATATTAATTTTAATCGTGAAATTGGGCAAAATCCAAATGGTTAGCATATGATACATTAATGAACTTGAACATTTAGGTGGCAAAGTCAACAAATTATTTAAGTGATATTGGAATAAGTTTTCATAGATATCAAAGACGTGAAGCCTTATGCAAAATCCTAATCAGCCTGAGATTTAGAAAAGTGCAGCAGGTTGAATGACATAGGTGGCACTAAGGTGAGGGAAACTAAGTGATAACAAATCATTGGTATAACTTAGTTCTTGACAATTGAGCAGATCGGGTCATTGATTAAAGTTTAGACAATGGGGGGCTAGGTTAAGCATGGAACTTGGGTACAATATCCTAATATTATAGATTTAAGCTAAGTTACCGATCCTGGTTCTGATATGCGTTCGGGTTCGGGTTTGGGAATTTTTTTTTGCTTTGGTTCCGGTTCCATATATACACACACACACACACATACACACACACATATTGATAGGTATATTATAAAATTATAAATTTATATAGATGTCATAAGATTCATATGTGTAACATGTTCAATGTTCATTCGTTGTTGTTTCAAAACTTCAAACATACAATAATGATAAGAAGTTGGAAGCATGATACTCATAAATCCATAATTGCCAATAAAACTACAAATAAAATACCTCATATATCATAATACATAATTTGCAAAAGTCTCAAAATGTCATTACCCTGAAAATTCAAATTACAAGCCATATTTCATATTTAATATTCAAATTCATTTTCATCATGATCATAGGAATCAAGGTCAGCATTTGGTTCAACTTCATTTGAATCACTTTTTAGGTTTCAAAAACTATAAAAAATGGCATGTGGGGTCTGTTTTTGGACACCCACAGCCTTGGGTTCCCGTGGGTTCTGCCTGGGGCTCAGGGAGGTGCCCGGGCGGAACCTGGGCAGGACTGGAACCAGAACCGAACCCGGATCAGGCCCAAAACAGAGGGACCCGGGTAGGACTGGAACCAAAACCGAACCCGGATCACGATCTGGCCCAAAACAGAGGGACCCAGTATCTTAGGGTTTAAGTTATTGGAAAGTGGCTGATCTAAAAAGTATTATGCTTGATTAATCATAAAACTATGACACAGAATACATGCTTACTGCTTTTCTATTTGAAATTGTATTACAAATGTTATCAGAATTTTGGAGAACTGTCTTCCGAAGAATGCTAGAATACATCATTTTTCTTAGTTAAATCCCTAAATATTTATCTGCATGCCAGCTTTTCCATTTTCAACTATTACATTTCAGTTATGTAATTTACTGAAATTTGAGCTGTGTCAAAAGTGTACATGACATAAATAAGCATTTCAACATGCATCATTATATAAAAAAATAGGCTTAGATGCTAGACCTATTTATAAAAGGAAAAAAAGTTAGATGAAGAACAAATCCAAAATTGAGGGAAGATTAAAATTTAAAATAATTCATCAAGACAAATAGTATGGAGGAGAATTCCAATGATGAAAGGAAATTCACACGGCAGATTGGATAGTAGCATAGAGGAAAGCATAAGTGAGGAGAAAGAAAATGATCATTACCTTCTGTCTGAACTTGAAATGCTTCCCTAGGTTTTTGAGAAGAGTTAAAAGAATATTGGAAACTCTTTAACACAGTCGTTTCATTCCCTGTCCATGTATTCAAGCATTTTGTGTCTGTTTAATTGTTAATATAACTTGAAAATTTGAAATGCCTGCCAAGGTTTTTCTGGAGAGTTACCGTGTCACATGAACATTGGGAAATATTGTCAGTTGCTTTAGGGTTGACTCATATATGCAAGCATTTCATGGATGTGTTGTGTTGTTTGTGCTAGCCTAGTGACTCTCGATTCTCTCCCGATGATTAATATTTCAAATGTGAAGATGGCAAATCTCCTTGTGTTTTTGATTAAGGGAAAAACAGGTTTTGAAGGGACTCGAAACCCTTTACAAAAAGGTCATAAATCCATGAAGCCCACAACAAGGAACGGTGCAAGACCAAGACGAGGGTTTTACCACCAGGCACCCACAACCTGATACAAACGCTGCACGAAAAAAATAACTTGCAGCCCAGAACAAAGCAAAGGTCCAAAGGACCGAAGGAAACCCCAGCCCCAACACCCACAAATTAAGATTTACCTTTAGCCATACCCTTGTGGGAGCGAAGGGTCATATCAAAGGAGGACGTAGACGTCTTGGAATTCTTACCCTTCATTGTAATCCATCCCTCCTCCACCTTAGCAACCACATCTTGCCAAGCTGAAGAATTTGATGCCGGACTCCCAAAACTCTGAGAGGGAAGACCAGCACCACCCGTAGAAGAACCAGAGATAGGGCTAGCAACAACCAGAGAGACAGGGCCAGCAACAACATGTCTCTCAACAGTTACAGTACAATCTCCAGTAAAAGCCCTATCACAGGCAGCACCATCCTGAGACGCAGCTAGTGCATCAAAACTGGGAGCAGAAGAACTAACTAAAATCCCAACATTTGGAGGGACAGCAGCACCCTCCACACCCCTATCAGCAGTAACCAAATCAGCCTGGGAAGAGACTGCGAGACAATCCTCTGTGACCACCTGGGAGAAACTTCTATCAGACTTCTTTTCAACCTTATAATGCTGTTTAGAAGCACCATTCCACCATGTGGTAGACCATTTCTTTTTCTCCAAACTGCATTTGGCAGCAGCATGCCCAGTTTTAAAACTTTTTCTGCATCTAAAATGAACCCCTTCGTAGTCCAAGATTTGAACCCAGCTACCCTTAGAAGAATTAATCACAATCTCAGCTGGCAGCTCTTTAGAGATATCCATCTCCACAAGAATCCAAGCAAAAGTAGAATGCAAAATATTAAAAGGTTCAACATCTACCATCAGAAAATCACCTAATGCATTTCCCACTTCCTCCAATAGAGCATCAAACCAAAGATGAAGAGGAAGGTGAGGAAGCCGCACCCAAATAGGAATCGTGTTAAACTTTTCACAGAGAAAGGGGAGAATCAGCATGCCATGGCTTAACCATTAGCAGGAACTTATCATCCCAAGTAAAAACGAATCTCACCATGTTGATAGCTGTGAAAGGTTTGATTTTTACTAATGCTATAAACATAAGTATTAACACTTCTTTTACACTCTATTTATGCCATGCATCTTTCCATCTGTTTCAAACCGTTTTCTTGTATCAATGGTTGTTATTTCATGGAGTACTGTTATTTGTTCCCTATATATATATATATATATTTCTTTGGCCTGAAGTCTGTGTTAATTCATTTATGCACAAAGATTGCTACAGACTAATGCATCATTTATGTGAATAGGTGATGGTGCCACTTAGCCACATTAAGGCTGTTAATCCTTCTGCAAACAGGTTGAACCCTGCAGAGAAATACATTCAGATAATCACAATTGATGATCACGAGTTCTGGCTCATGGGTTTTGTTAGCCATGACAAAGCACTAAAGAACCTCCAGGAAGCGGCAAGACATCAGGACTCCCAAAATTCTAGCACATAACTGTAATGGCATTGCACTTGCAGTTTGTTTTTATCTGTAGAAAGCATTGGTTCTTTAGCATTTTATCATTTACTTTCTACTCTTATTCGTAGTTCGATCCATGTATTTTGTGTGTAGCTTTCTCACATTTTTCCTGAATGGTAAATAGGAATTAAAAAGAGGACATGTGTATGTAAATCTGTCACTTGCGTCAGGATTTAGCACATTCAGTATACTTCTGAGCTTTGGTAAAATGGGCATGCCATAAGGGAAAAGGCAAGAAAAAATATTTGATTTGTGTAAATTATGAGACTTTATGTAATTATTTGGCATTAATTTTCACATGCTTTTGTCAATTCAGACTGTTCTGGGAAAGTACATTTGGATATGGTTGATATATGTAACTTGGAGAATCAATATATAACTGTTTTCTGAAATTTACTGGAAATTTTATTTCCAAGATCAGAACATGGCTTACTTAAAATTTTGGATATTGCACGCACAATGTTAATAATACTTGAAATGATTTGTGCCAAAAAATTATTCATTCATTGATAGTGCATTCACCATTGTGATCACTGATATTGTACTTGGTATTTTGTATGACAGAAGTACTATAAAGTCGTCAATTTTAAAACATATGGAGGTGTTTTTTCTCATTAATTGAAAAAAGTTGTGAATTTCAAGATGCTTTAAATGATAAATCTTCTAATTGACATGGTCAGTTTTAATGTTAGTCCCAAATGCTACATTTTGCAACTATCGTTCTTAGAGATCTGCAGGTGCTCATGAAAAATGTATTTTGGCATTTCCAAGTATGTTTTGGAGAGAATCATGTTTCTTGGGTTGAAATCTTATTGGGGGTACAAAGGAAGTCTTGCACACTCTGCATGAGTCTATTATTATATTATTTTATAATGCTATGTATCCGTAAAATGTAGTAGATGCACAATATAAGTAAATCATGGGCCCTATCGAGTGTGAGTGACATTACATAATTTATTTAAAATAGGGAGTCTTTTGTGTGGATATTCTTTTTCTATAGATTAGAAATATTCCTTTAGATTTAAGAGCAATTGTATGTTATAGAATATTGTAATGCCTTTATTTGTGTGTGTGTGTGTGTCATATGTACATTAATATATTAATATTTTGTATACTAATATATTAATGTTTTGTAAGGTGTAGGGAAGAAGATCTAGTAATTGTGTGCTTTAATTTTGTCTTACAAATTTATAAGCATTAGTTATAAATGTTCAAATTTTTATAGTAGTTGAATTGTCAAGTTTATTAATTATGCCTTACACAATGAATTGGAGTTCGAGTTCCTCCCTTAATATTGATGTTCATCAACTTTGTATGTATGTATAATTTTATTCATCTATTTATTTTATTAAAAAATTAACAATGTTGTAAAAGTATGTTTAATAAAAAATAGTAATTTCTTTAAAATATTAAATAATAAATTATCATTTATTCTTAAAAAATGTAACATATTAAGGAATATTTAAAAAGACCTTGGATAATAATTTTATAGATTAAATTTTCAAATTATAAATATTTCATAAATATTAAAAATTGTTATTTTATCATTTAAAATAGAATTTTAAAATATTAAATAATTAATTTCATTTATTTTTCTGAAAAGGTGTTTAAAAAAAAAAGAAAAATATTTAGGAATAAATTTTGTTTTAAATACTCTTTATGTACAATTGTTTTAAGTCAAACTATTTATTTTGTAAATGTTCTTTTAAATTTTTAAATTGTAAGTATTTTTTTTTTGCTTGGTAATATGTATATTTTATTAATTATAAAGCTTTACATTAGAGATTACAATTAGTATTTGGCATATAAACATGTCCACACACCTACTAAACCCAAGCAAAATAATACACCAACTGTCAGCACCCATCTAAGCTAATTCAGCCCAACTATAAACAACTATAGGACCAGACTTAAAGAACAAAGGACTCCATATCTTGCATATAAACTTGAGAGACAATCCTCACCCTAGCCAAAATATCAAAATTTATCATCTCATCTTAAGTAAATGTTGATAATAAACTATAGACTACTAACCTCGACCCCAGCTAGTGTGATTAAAACAAAAACAATGCATGAACAACTCAAAAACCAGTCATTGTTGTCTCATCCTCTCACGCTCGCCTTCCATAACATGCTCTAACTACAACCCTTGTCCGTGGCCTCCTATGAACCACAACTGGGAAGACTTGCAACAACATTAACCTCAAATTCATGGCGTCTGATCTCCAATTTAATCTCCTCCCATTCTATTGGGATCTTCAATTTATCTTCCTCTTTGTCCACTTTGTCCATCCACCTTACAAAGGGGATGATACCAAATTCGGGCACCTCCTCTTCATCAACTATCCCTTTTGAAATATTCGTTCCCACCCCCGACTGCCCATTCCAGAATCGAATCAAGACCCACCAGCAAGTCTTCTCAAATAAGGATTTTGCAACCCACTTCACCGTCTCTGTGTCTTCTCCAAGCTCCAAAACCCACGTTAAAAAATGATAAAATAAAATAAATAAAGATGACAATGCAAATAAGTCTTTTAAATTATGAAGTCCTCCAATTTAATTTCAAGTTCCTCATTGAAAGATAAAGCCCATTTTGAAAGTCAATTTGTCTCAACATTTCCCTCTCTTAATATATGGCTTACTTTAAAATCTTCAAATGAAGCAAGCATATCTATAATAGCATCAATAAACGGTTGTAAGTGCCAAGCCTATGAGTGCCTTTTAATTATTGCCTGAACAACTATGAATGAGCCCCCTTTTGAGATGGATGTGCTTAAACCTCATTTCTCTACCAATCTTAATAGCAAGCATGGTCGCCTTTGCCTTCGCCACATTGTTAGTTTCATTTGTTAGCTTTTGAGTGCCTATTGCCAAAATTTCACCTCTGTAGTCTCGAATGATAACACCTACTCCTGAAGCTCCCGAGTTGGATTTAGCAGCCTTGTCAAAATTGATCTTAATCCAATCCTCACACAACTTTTTCCATCTTACCTCAGACCTTCTGGTGGAGCCCAAATTTACAGACAAATTTGCATATCTAAATAGCTCAGGGAAGTATTTTTTTATACCTATGTCGATGAGATTTATATGTTTTGTACTGTTGTTTTACCTTAATGTTCTTAGTCTTATTTTCAAATTCATAATTCTAGTTGTTGCATGTATTTTTGCGGTCTTTTTTTTTTTAAATTCATATTCTTGTGTAGATCCATTCGGCGATTAAAACCTCAACAAAGATCAACAGTTGGCATGATTCCGCAAACAGAAAAGTGAACAATCTTTATCCATCACGGAATCACGCATTGTCAACATGTGTCCTGTCCCCGCAAGTGCTCTAAGTAACGAAGGAAGATCTACGGTTAAACCTCAGCAAAGATCAACGACAGACGTAATGTCGCTAAGCAAAGATGCATGTTGTTTAGTATTCACGGGTGTTAAGGCTTTTTTTAGGATAGCTGCAAATGTAATAGCACTTCCTATGTTGTATGTGTTTTCCAAATGCAACAATCTCTCTTTCATTTATATTGGGAATGACGATAGGAGAGACATGTCCCTTCATGAGACATTTCTATTCATTATTATTTATAAGAAAGGACATGCCTCTTCCCATTAATTATAATTTAATCAATCTTATAATGTTTCATCAATCAATTATTAATTAAAAATAATATAATAATATAATATTAAATATTAAATTTCATATGATTAATAATAATATAACATATATATTATATTATTATTAATTAACATATATTATATGTATTCTAATGATCATACAACTGAAGCTACAAACATTAACACTCCCTCTTAGCTAGGGAGGATGATCAAACAAAATGTGTAGTGGTATCCCGTGTCAACACTTATGACCCTTACCATAGCTACACAAAACATCAACACTCCCTCTTAGTTAGGGAAGATAAATTTCACCAAAATACAATTCACAAAAAATCCATTACTTTTAAGAGAGAAGATATCACCTCATCGTGATATCAAGAGATATGGTCTGACCAAGAATATCAAGTCTCATGATATTCACCATAACTCAAAAAATATTTTCGATATCACCTCAATATGATATCAGAGATATGATCTGACCAAGAATATCAAGTCTCATAATATTCACCATAACTCAAAAGTATTTTAGATATCACCTCCATATGATATTAGAGATATGGTCTAACCAAGAATATCAAGTCTCATGATATTTGTGTGTTAATTTGTGCACCTATTACCTGCAACACGACACTTCAATAGATCATTGCATTAGTGAAAACAAGGGTTAGCAAAAGCGTATCAAATCACTAATATCGACCTATTGCTTCCTATCTAGGATGAGTGTGAAAAAAAGACATAATAGCCCTCAGATTATGCATTTATCAGTGACATATACAACCTAGAATGAAAGATTCAAATGAAACTAAATAAGATATTCAAGAAATATGCATTCTAGCTCTTAAAATGGAGATTATAACAATGCATAATAATAAAACTAAGAAGCAATATAAGTCTATGATAATCTCAACAGCATAACAATGCTTACAACACTTCAAAATTAAGGGTCATTTGAGCTTAAAACTCATCCTATTTATAGAGGAAATTGAGAGTGAGAGGAAGCCATTAATGGAGGTGTAAGAACATTAATGGTGGATGTAAGGGGGCATTAATGAGGTATGGGTGAAGGGAATATGCATTAAATGATGCATTTATGAGAGAATTTAAGAGGCATGGTGAGGGTGTAAGTCCAAGCTTGAGAAAGTGGACTTTGAGGGAGGGGAACTTGAGAAAGTTGACTTTCTCAAGTGAGTTGAATTCCTAATCACAAAATTAGGAATGTGACATCATTAGGAAGTGGGTTAGGATGAATTTAAGATTAGGATTAGGCTTAGGCTTAGCATGGGGGAAAAGGTTGGGATTAGTTTGAACCCAGGGTTAAGGTGGTTGAGGTATAGGTTAGGTTAGAGGGAATATTAATGAAATGAATTATATTTAATATATTCATTCAAAAATAGGAAAATTAATTATTTAAGCTTTTGATTTCTTTCGATAATTAATTAGGACTATAGCCAATTAATTAGATTAATTTAGGCTAGAGGATATGCTTTTGCAAGTGATGAGGTATAATTAGGATTTCATTTAATTCCTTTTATATTAATTAACTTAGCCATGTTTTTGAAATTGATTTGAATTGTTTTGGCTAAGGTAATTAGTTTAATTTAGTGATAAGGATCACTTAGGAAAAGAAATTTGATTTGAATGAATTATGCCAACTGATTGAAGAGTTGTCTTGACATAATTGGGGGTATGATCACAATTAGGGAAAATAGGGTCTATAGTCAGAGCAGACCAAATTAGGCTGGTTACATTTGCCCCTCTTCGAATTGATGTGCGAAAAACATATTGATTCAAAGAAAGTTTTTGATGTTGACTTCAAAAAGTTTGAGAATTTAGTTCATGATCAAACGAAAATGCCTGATGAGATTAGTCTCGCACTTGATTGAACTAAACTAATAGAATTGACTTTGAACTTGGTTGTCGTACAAAGATCAATAAAAGATTTTAAAAATATCAATCCTGACCTTGGTTGTCGTCCAAAAATTAATAATACTAACTCCGATCATGATTGACTGAGGATCAATATGAAGCTGCTAGGAGCTTAGTAAGAATATTTAAAATGAGGAAACACAAGATATCTAGCTTATGAGAACCAAAGCTTTCCATCCAACAGTTCCGACTTAGTCAAGGAAACTATCATGCCCCTAGTTGTTTTGATAACAAAGTCATTTTAATGTTGTTTTGAGCAAGCATTTGATTGAATATAGTGTGATCATACCCCCTCGGGAACGGAATCGAAGGAAAGAATAAAATCCCTTTGTTGAATGATATATAACTTGCATGGAGCGGTTAGGTTGAGAAAGAATGGATTAGAAGAAGTGAAGGAATGAAGGTGTGTTAAGAGTAAACACACATGTACTAAGTTAATTACGTGACAAATGTGAGTTTTGAGTCTGAGTAAATGATGTCTGACCAATATTGGTGATGAAATGTGCAATTTTGATGATATAGAACCTGTAAAATTGAATTTTGAAATATACAGAGCAATTCTGCATTTTTAGGAACTGTCGTAAAAAATTACTGTATTGTGTAAAATGGCATATGCACCTTCAATTTGGTTCCGGATTGATCAAAATGAGAACAAAATGAGTTTGAATTGTCTCAAAGGAGTTTCAGAGCTCCTAAATAGCTCAAAAAGTCTAATATATATCTCAAAAATCACTTTTTAACTAGTCATTTTCACTTTCATCCTTGGCAATTCAAAGAGCTCTGCAGAGAAGATGGTGGTCCTCGTGCATAGGCATCATTTTGAGCTCGACCGTCATCATCAGCGTCCAGCTGACTACCCACCTTCGGTAAGTACCTAAAAACCTACTTTTTGGAATTTCCAGTTTTTGGTTTTATGCATTTTTATGCAAGTTATAGTCATTTTAGTCCTGCGCCGCATCCCGTATTTTGCATCGCTTCCTGTCAATCCCGCGTCACTTCTGGTTTTTGACCAAATTCTCGGGTCGCACCCTGCAAATCTAGGATCGCACCCTGTTATGTCGCATGCTGTAAGTTTTGGTTGGTTTTGCAATATTTTTTCACCCTGTTGGAACAGGGTCACACGCGACATCCCGTGTCGCTTCTTGTGAAAACAAGGTCACATCCCATATGCCCCATCACATCCTGGAAATTGGGGATCACATCCAGTAAATAGGATTGCACCCTGTAAAAATAGGGTCGTTTATGGTTTTGTAACTTGTTAGCTTCCCAGTTTGTTTATCTTTATCTGTCAGATGCCCAAAAGACTTAGCTGATAGTGTTTCTGCTTAGTTGCCTTAGATAAAGTGTTGTTTTGAGATTTCCTAAAATGACTATTTTTTGAACAGGTTCCATTTGAGGTAGTTTCATTCTGGAGCCCATATCTTGGCCGAGTGCTAGCTTTATCACGGTTGTTGACTGCAAACGAGCTAGAGTTAGTTGCCCGTGTTGGTTTAGTGACATTGAGGGATTTACCTAACATCACGTTAAATCGAGGTTGTTGAATAATCTAGCCGTGAGATGGTATCTAGAGAACAAAACCTTCCATCTCCCTACTGGAGAGATGACCGTTACACTGGAGGACGTGTGGCAGATTCTGAGAGTTCTTGTGATGGGTCGAGAGGTCCAATTTGTTTCTACTTCTACGACATCAATTGCTACTGCCCGACGATTCTTTCAGGATGATAGTATTGCTCGTCGATATCTGACATGAGATTACATGTGTGATCACTACGAGAGTATGCCTGTATACATAGATGGGTTGATCGAAGGCATCCTTATGCCTGACCGAGGACAACACAGATTCATGGTCGGCTGGGTCGATATGCTTGAGCAGATGGTCATTGCTAGACAAAGATTTGCCTGGGGCAGTTGCATATTGGCTCATATGTACAGAGAGCTCCATGAGATAGTGTACCATCATACCCAGAGCATGACAGTTGGTATCTTAGTTCTTCAGATCTGGGCCTAGGAGCACATTCCAGTGACACGACCGATAGTTGACAGGTAGCGGGCAGCAGAGCAGCCCTATGTTTATATGTACGTCGGTTGGATACAACAACCCCATCTGGGCAAGGTGGAGTACTGGTGCCACGTATTAGATGACATTACTGGAGTGATATGGCGGCCATACCTAGATTGTGAGGAGTGGGTATCAGATAGGCGGCAAATGCCATACTTTTTCTAGAGCAGGTACCTCATTAGCAGGACCAGGTATATTATCAAGAGATTCTTAGTTACACATGTGTTGAGGTAGTATGGCTAATTACAGGGTCGATGCTAGGATCTTATGGTGAATGCACAGATACACGATAAGACGCCACTATGGGGAGGACAGTTGGGTTATGAGCCTAATATAGATATGATCATAGACCTCACAACAGGCTACCAGATGTATTCACTAATGGATGGATTCTCGGGCTATAATCAAATAAAAATTGCTCCCAAGGATCAAGATAAGACTGCATTTACATGTGCATGGGGCACATTTTGCTGGAACGTCATGCCATTTGGGTTAAAGAATGCCGGTGCTACATATCAAAGAGCAATGACCACTATATTCCATGATATGATGCATAAAAACATGGAGGATTACATGGATGACACCTTAGCTAAATCCAAAGAGAGGAGCACTCATATTAATGACTTAAGGAAGATATTGGATCATATGGAGCAATTTCAACTCAGGCTCAATCCAAAGAAGTGTGCTTTTGGAGTCCAATCATGGAAGTTGCTAGGTATCATTGTTTTAGCAAAGGGAATTGAGGTAGATCCTGCCAAAGTTAAAGCTATTCTAGAGATGACTCCTCCACGCAACATCAGTCAAATGAGGACATTACAAGGGAGACTTCAATCAATCAGGAGATTCATGTCACAACTTGCAGACATGGCACAACTCTTTACCAAATTACTACATAAAGGGGTCACTTTCAAATGGGATGAACACTGTGAAGCCAACTTCAGAGAACTAAAAGGGTACCTAGCTACTCCTATTCTTATTCTTATAGTGCCCATTCATGGAAAGCCATTACTCTTGTATATTTTAGCTACAACTACATCACTAGGAGTATTTCTCACACATGAAGATGTAACAAAGAAAGAGATATCTACTACATCAGTAGAACACTAGTCTCCTTTGAGCTCAATTACAACATTATTGAGAAAGCATGCTTAGCAGTCGTCTTTGCATCACAAAAATTAAGACACTACATGCTCTCTCATACAGTAAGCCTTATTGCTAAGATTGATCCTGTAAAGTACCTTTTGAGAAAAACAACATTAACAGGAAGATTAGAAAAATGGGTCCTCATTCTAAGTGAATTTGACATTGAGTATGTAGACCGAAGGGCTATTAAAGGACAAATCCTCGCAGATAAACTAGTAGTTTCTTTAAGAGGTAGCCCTTGAGGATCATCATTTGGGTGGTATGGGGCCCGCAACGATGACATAGATGACATGATGAACCCCTAAGGATTGAATTCCCCGATGAAACCATTATGCATCTAACTAAGTATCCATGGAAGATGTACTTTGATGGTTCTTTCATGCAACAAGGCTCTGGGGCAGGAGTTCTATTCATAACTCCTCAAGGCTACAAGATACCCAAGTCTTACAAATTGATGTTCCCATGCACCAAAAACATTTTAGAATATGAGGCACTGGTCAACAGTCTCAAGCTCGCCATGGAATGGAAGATTGTAGAGTTACACGTGTATGGTGACTCCCATCTCATCATCAATCAAGTTAATGGAGATTATTAGAGGAAAGATTAGAATTTGACACCCTACAAGAAACTAGTTGATGACTTAAAGAAGTACTTTGTCTTCATCACATTCCAACAGATACCCAGAACAAAAAACAAAGCTGCAGATGCTATGGCTACCTTGGCATCCATGTTACAACTAGAGGAACATCAATTCTACTATGACTTCCTGGTGGAAGAACTCTCTTATCTTGCTTTTGATACCCCTGAATACCAAGTAATCTGTGCTTTGAACACCCCCAACCAATCTCGGTATGCTCATATTATTGCCTATCTAACTGACCAAACCATTCCTAATAATCTATCTAGAAATGAGAAAAGAGCCCTGATTAGGAAAGAATCACGTTATGTCCTCATAACTAATAACTTATATCGATGAGGTCTCGATGGTATGCTTCTTAGATGTTTAGAACTTGAAGAGTCCGATCACGCGTTAAAAGAAGTCCATGAAGGTGTATGTGGATCACATTCAAACAACTTTTCACTAGCAAAGAAATTGCTCAGAGTAGGCTATCACTGCCCTACCATGGAAAAAGATGCTATTCAGTTTTCAAAAACATGTCATAAATGCCAGACACATGTAAATCTCATGCATGCTCCTGCTAGATAACTTATACCTTTCATTACACATTGTCCATTTCAGCAATGGGCCTTTGACTTGGTTGGACAAATATATCCCAATTCTTCAAATGGACACAAGTTCATCATTACAACCACTGAGTATTTAACGAAGTGGGTTGAGGCCATGCTGCTAATCAAATCCACTGGAAAACAGGTGGCAATGCTCATTCTGAACTACATTATCTGTAGATATGGGATACCCTCTTCAATTGTAACAGACAATGGGGGCCAATTTAAAAATCAAGACATTGATGACCTTTGTGAATAGTTTTACATCACTCAACACTGCTCCTCAATCTATTACCCTCAAGGTAATGGACAGGCTGAGGCATCTAATAAGAATATTCTCAAGATCCTACATAGAAATGTAAGTAAGTCTGGCAAAGACTGACATCTACAACTAAATCTGACACTATGGGCCTATAGAACAAGCATCAGAACACCAACTAGAGCCACACCATTTTCTCTAGTTTATGGCACTGAAGCAGTACCACCTATTGAGGTTGAAATCCCATCTTTGTGGATATCTTTACACGGTCTTGTAACTGATGAGCAGTACCACATCGATAGGGTGAATTCTTTAGACCTACTTGATGAGCGCAGACAACAGGCATTCGATCATTTGAAGGTGTACCAAGCACGTATGTCCAAGGGGTACAATAAAAAGGTAAAACCACAACAGTTTGAAGTGGGAGATCTTGTCCTAAAAGAGAATCCTAAGAACCACCCCAACAAAGAGCAGAAAGGAAAATTTGAACCTAATTGGATGGGACCTTATGTTATCACTGCTACTTTTGGGACTAGAGCTTATCAACTAGCTACACCTGAAGGAGACGTTCTTCTAGATCCTATAAATACTCTACATTTGAAGCGGTTCTACGCTTGATGTTTGGCTAGCAGAGCCTGTACAGTGAAATAGTTTTCAGAAAATACCAAAAATATTCAGAAAATTGATCTTGAAGAAATCCAAAAATAGTGGAAAAAGTCCTAAAGAAAGGTATCCTTGGTGAAAACTTCATAAACAGGCACCTTGATACTATAAAAACATTTAAAAAAGCAAAAATAGCAAAAACATTGAAAAAGATAAAAGTGCCTTGATGACAACCTGGTAAAACAGGCATCTTGGTAGCAAAAAGAAAGAAAAGATCTTGCCAAGTGGTGAAAACCTAGAAATCAAGCGTCACTTGTGTTCTGCGCTCCATCTATCAATGCATTGTTGATGCTAAGCCTTCATGATCACACCTGTGCTAAATTTTGACTTTGTTTCCTTATGAAAATCTTATCCTTGCTCGAGATTTGTCTACATTTCCGTCTTAGGGAACACATCATTCTACATTGGGGGCATCTCGACGCTTTCTGATACTTTCACTATCACTATCACTTTCACGACACAAGGGTGACACAAAAATTGCACTAACATGAACAGTGTTCCTAGAACCTACATTGAATTACAAACGTGAACAAAGTTATACACAGACATGGAACACCATATTTGCCTGAATTCTAGCTTTTTGATTATTGAATCTATACTGCGCTTGAAAAATGAATCAATAGTATTTTTTAATACTACCTAAACACAGTTTGATCTTGATTTGATTATGACTCTTTTATGTACCCATGATGTTTTAACTGGGCATCTAAGCAGTTATGAATTTTATTTGATTGATTCACAATTGATCGTTGTTATGTCTTCCGGGTTACTCCATGACATATGCGGAAAGACAAAGAGTCGCAAGGATGGGGGGCATAACATTTTCTTAGTTTTCTGTGTCTGGTGATTGTTCCAAATGATCCTATACATTTCACCTAACTTGGATGTTTATGGTAAGCGCTACCACCATGAGTGGATAGCCACATATATCTCGATCTTTGTTGTGTAAACTACGGTGAGTTTGAAACAATTTCCTTGTCTGTTTTCTAACTCAAATTCTCACTAAGGTATACGAAGCATAATGTACCCAAGGATATGAATTTTCAAGGTCATTGCGGGTCCAAAATCTTGCCTTACGCAGAATCTAGTATATTAAAAGGAAGGTGACTATCTTGTCATCCTGGCTTCTATGCCTTGATGCCTAAGTCTATTTCTGACATTTCAATAAAATATAGTATTCATACTTTCATAATATCATTGGGTATTATTGATTGTTGTACTATCTGATGGTATCCGTTCCAAAAGCTCCCAATGATGATAAAATGTTACAATATCTGCAAATCAGTGACAGTCTTAAGAGTCTGCATATAGCTACATTTAGAGGTTGCATGATGCATTTTTGAAAAAAAAAACATAAGGATTTGAGCTCAAATTCCTTTCTATTTTTAATTCATCTGAAATCCAAGCTATTTACATATCCATGATTCCCAAAATCTTTGATCAATCAGGAATGAAACCGAACTCGCATTTTAACCTTAATTAACTTGGTACTCGTGTGTTTACTCTTAACACACCTTCATTTATTCACTTCTTCTAATCTATTATTTCATTCCCCTACCCGATCACTGCAAGTGATACGTTCTTTCAATAAAGGGATTTTATTCTTTTTCCTTCAGTTTCATTCTCGAGGGGGCATGATCACACTATTATCAATCAAATTTTTTCTCAAAACAACATCAAAAATGACTTCGTTATCAAACAAACTAGGGGCATGACAGTTTTCTTGACTAAGTCAGGACTGTTGGATAGAAAGCTTTGGTTCTCATAAGCTGGATATCTTGTGTTTCCTCATTTTAAAAGATTCTTACTAAGCTCTTGATAGCTTCATATTGACTTTTGGAGGACAACCAAGTTCAGAATCAATATTATCAATCTTTGGACGACAACCAAGTTCATAATTGGTATCTTTAAGATCTTTTATTGATCTTTGTACGACAACCAAGTGCAAAATCAATACTATTAGTTTAGTTTGATCAAGTGCGAGACTGATCTCATTAGGCATTTCGTTCGATCGTGAGAGAAATTCTCAAAATTTTTGAAGTCAACATCAAAAACTTTCTTTGAATCAATGCGCTACTCGCACATCAATTCAAAGAGGGGAAAATGTAACCACCTAGATTTGGTCTACTCTGACCATAGACCCTATTTCCCCTAAGTGTGATCATACCCCCAATTATGTCCAGACAACTCTTCAATCGGCTAGCATAATTCATTCGAATCAGATTTAACTCCTAAGTGATCTAATTACTAATTTACATTAATCACTTTAGCCAATCAATTCAATTCAATCAATTCAAATCAATACCTGGATAAGGTAATTAATTTAAAGGGAATTAATGAAATCCTATTTATACCTCATCACTTGCCAAAATCAATCCCCTAGCCTAATTGATTCAATTTGGCTATAGTCCCAATTAATTATTACTGTTAGAGTATCTATTTATCTTCACTTATTAATTAGATCATGTTGATTTAATTATTAAGTTATCTATGTACTCTATTTTCACTTAAGCTGTCTCTTAGGTGCATATAATTAATATTTTATATTAATTATATTGCGCAACCTAGCTTTTACCTTTTTAGGGTTTCGTTCACCTTTAAGGTTGAACTCTTGTAATTATTTTTCATTACCTTGGAATAGAATTTTCTCTCACTTCGCTGAGATTTTCCAAGCCTTTGCTTTTGTCTCTCTGGTTTCCTTTCAGCAATAGGTTATTTGCATGCAAGTGTTCTTGGCAATCCATGAAGTTGGATTTCTCAACTTCTACATGGTATCAGAGCTTCCTTGCTGCTACCTGGTCTGAGGGTTTTTGAAGTCGTGATTCACAGACAAAAGCCACTTCTCTGAGGTTTTTTCTTCATTTTGGAGGAGGCACTATTTTCTGGAGCACATTGAGCCAAAACGGACTCCACCGTTGCGCTTAAAAGGCCTGGGAGAGTCAAAAATCATATAAAGTTTGCTGGTTTTGGCCACAGTGACCCCAGAGGAAAATTTTCTCACTCCTAGGCCGTACGACACAAAAATTTGAGAAAAAAATAAAAAAATAATTTTTTTAAGGTTTTGGGGGTTTGCGCAACGCAGCCGAGGTGCACCACCCCTGTGCCTGGCCCCTGCCAGCACGCCGCCCACCGGCCACCAGAGCCGCCCCCGCCGGTGCTGCCGCCCGAGAATCGCCTGACCACCACCTCCGCCAGCGGCCCGCTACCTGCCACCACCGACAGCACGCCAGGTGACGTCACTATAGATGTCACCTAGCGAAAAAAAAAATTTCGGCGGTTTTTCAAAAAATTTCCGGCGAGACTGGCCCGCGATGTGCCGATGGCTGTCAATTTTTTTCCTGGAGTTTGTGACGGTCATTTGACCGTCAAATGTTTTCCCGTGACTGGTTTTTTCCAGTGAGCTCATTTTTGGAGGAGCAGTTGGTTTTTTGGCCATAACTTGTGCATACAGTGTCCATTTTCGGAGAACAAAATATTGTTGGAAAGGTGTTTTTGAGTTGGACGCAATGGTGCTAGTCTTGATTGTTGATTCGGCCGTTTGATCTCTCAATTTTGACATTGAAGTAGAGGCTTTCGTTTCCTCCCTCTTTGCATCTAGCGTACAGGTTTTCTTCTCATTTTTTTGTGCTTTCAGTAATTGTTTCTTTGCTGTACGAGGGATAGAATTATACATTATGGGGGGGTGTTTTTGCTTTCTGTTATTTAAATTCAGAAATGACCCTTCTACTTTCGTCTTCTTCTTCTCTCAATGTCGGACCCCTCTGTGGCCCGGCTGACACCACACAATTATCACACCTAGAAAGCACACATGACCAGGTTACTCATGTCATTTGGCTTATGGTCATGTCTAGAGTAAAACCAACCTATCATATAGCATCCTTTTGAGGTTCTTCAGCACAGGAACAAAATGGATGAAGCCATGGGATTGATTGCACTGAACATCTCCGACAGTCTCCTTTTTCACTTGGATGGTTTGACAACTCTTAGGGCTATTTGGGGCAAGTTTTTAGATTTGTTTGGTACTGTGAATGAGTTTCGGGCACTACAGCTTGATGCAAAGCTAACCACTTTGACTCCTACTACTAGCTTTCCCACTATGGAGGACTTCTTGATGAAGTTCAAATATCTGCGCTCAGTTTTGCAGGGATGTGGGAGAAACAAGACAGATGATGAGTGTATCTTCCTGATACTCTCAAAGTTGAGAGGAAAGTATCAGATCTTTTCTTCTACTTTCTACTCCACCATGGATGCTTTGGGTGCTAGACACACCATGCCTTCATTTGAGACATTTTGTGATCGGTTGACACGGGAACAGGCAAAGATCCAACAGATGGATGCTTCTGGCTCTTCTAGCCAAGCATTGGTTTCTTAGTCTTCACAGGGGAAACCAAAACAGAAAACCAAACCGAAGAAAGATTCAGTAGGCAATGAGTATTCCTCCAAACCTGCACATAAAACTCATTCAAAACCTCCAGCTAACCCTTCCAAGGGTAAATATTCTTTGAAGTCTACTGAGTCTACCTCCAAGACTAAGAAGAAATCAGTTGAGACCTGTAGCTTTTGTGGAAAGGATGGACATCCTATTTCTAGGTGCTGGAAATGTTTGGAGGCTTTAGAGGAAGCCATGCAGGAGCATCACATTTCAGCTCCTCAGTCCACATCCTCCCCTACAGGGAAAGGTCATGCTCTTACTACACGAGCAATGAATTCTGGGCCCACCTAGATTCTTGATTCCGGTGCCTCTCACCACATGACTCACACTCAGGAGTTGGTCACCTCACTTGCTCCTTGTGCTACTTCACAGATTGTTGTTGGGAACTCATCTCATCTTTCAGTTTTGGGTTTTGGTTCTGTTGCATTAGCTGGGGGTTCTCTTCAGGATGTTCTTTTTGT
>MU225145.1:2537225-2564085 GCA_018584345.1 Thuja plicata | reverse complement strand
ATTTCTTAGTCATATTGTTATACTCTTCATTTCTAGAGCTAGAATGCATGTTTTTGAATCATTTAGATTACTTTTCATTTGAATCTTTCATTCTTAGGTTGTATTTGTCACTGGAATATGCATAATCCGAGGGCTATTATGTCATTTTTCATACTCCTAGATAGGAAGCAATAGACCGATTTTGATGATTGCTATGTTTTCTAACCCCTTATTTTCACTAATGCAATGATTTATTGAAGTGTTGTGTCTCTTAACATGTACATAAATCAACACACACCTGATAGTAAAACAATCACTAATACCCACTGATATTATGAAAGTATGAATAATATGTTTATTGGATGCCATGTCAGAAATAGACTTACACATCAAGGCATAGAAGCCATGATGACAAGTTAGTCACCTTCCTTTTATTATATCAGGTTCTATGTAAGTATAATGTAATATATGTGACCCGTAATGACCTTGAAAATTCATATCCTTGGGTGCATCATGTTTCATACACCATAGTGAGAATTTGGTTTTTAGAAAACAAACAAGGAAATTGTTTCAACCTCATCGTAGTTTACACATAACAAAGATTGAGATATATGCAGCCATCCACTCATGTTGGCAGCTCTTACCATAAATATCCAAGTTAGGTGAAATTTATAGGATCATTTGGAACAATCACCATACACAGAAAACTAAGAAAATATTATGCCCCCTTTCCTTGTGACTCTTTGTCTTTGCACAGACGTCATGGAGTAACTCGGAAGACATAACAACCATCAATTGAGAATCAATAAAAGAAAACTTATAACTGCATATATGCCCCTAGTTAAAGCATCATCGGAACATAAAAGAGTCATAATCAAACCAAGATCAAACTATGTTTAAGTAGTCTTGAGAAATATTGTTGAGTCATTTTTCAAGCATAGAAGAGATTCATCAATAAAAATTTGGAATTTAAGCAATATGTGTTCCATGTCTGTGTAGAACCTTGTCTTTGTTTGTAATCCAATGAAGTGCTTAGGAGCACCATTTATGTGAGTGCAATGTTTGTGCCAGATAGGTGGTTTTTGAAGAAACATCCTTGTTTCATGAAAGTGACAGTTTGGTGCAAGTATCGAGAATCATTGTGTTAGAAGGAAAACCATCCGAGGACAACCTAGCAGACGCAACCTAACATGATAGCAAAGATTCCCCCAAGGCAGAATGATTTGTTCCCTAAGATAGAAATGCAGACAAATCCCAAGCAAGGATAGGATATTTGTAAGGAAACAAAGTCAACCCATAGCATAGGTGTAATCGTGAAGGCTTAGTATCAGTAACACATTGATAGATAGAGCGCAAAATACAAGTGATGCCTGATTGCCAGGTTTTCACCACTCGGCAAAATTTTTTATTCCTTTTGCTACCAAGATGCCTGTTTTACCAAGTTTTCATCAAGGCACTTTTCTCTTTTTCATTTTTTTTTTTTTTTTTGCTATTTTTGCTTTGTTGAATGTTTTTGTAGTATCAAGGCGCCTGTTTGCCAGGTTTTCACCAAGGATACCTTTGATCAAGACTTTTTCCACTATTTTTGGATTTCTTCAAGATCATTTTTTTGATTTTTTGGGTGTTTTCTGAGATTTTTACTGCATAGGCTCTGCTAGCCAGTCATCAAGCGTAGAACCGCTTTAAATGTAGAGTATTAATGGGATCAGAAAGAACATCTCCCTCAAGTGTAGCTAGCTAATAAGCTCCAGTCCCAAAATTTGCAGTTATAACATAGGGTCCTAGCCAGTTTGGTTCAAACTTTCCTTTATGTTCTCTGTTAGGCTGGTTCTTAGGATTCTCTTTTAGAACGAGATCCCCCACTTGAAAGTGTCATGGTTTGATATTTTTATTGTACCCTTTTGACATGCATTTTTGGTACACTTTTAGATGATTGAAAGCCTATTGTCTGTGCTCATCAAGTAATTCTAGTACATTCACCCTATCGATGTGGTATTGTTCATCAGTAACAAAACCTTGTTAAGATACCCACAAAGATGAGATTTCAACCCCAATAGGTAGTACTGCTTCAGTGCCATAGACTAGGAAAAATGGTGTGGCTCCTGTTGGTATCTTTATCCTTGCTCTATAGGCCCAAAGTGCCAGATTTAATTGTAAATGCCAGTCTCTGCCAGACTTACTCATAGTTCTATGTAGGATCTTGAGAATATTCTTGTTAGATGCCTCAGGCTATCCATTACCTTGAGGGTAATAGATTGAGGAAAAATATTGAGTGATGTGAAACTATGTGCAAAGGTCTTTGATGTCTTGGTTTTTAAATTGGCCCCCATTGTCTATTACAATTGAAGAGGGTATCCCATATCTATAGATAATGTAGTTCAAGATGAACATAGCCACCTGTTTGCCAATGGATTTGATTAGCAGCACGAACTTGACCCACTTCATGAAATACTCAGTGGCTATAATGATGTACTTGTGTCCACTTGATGAATTAGGATATATTTGTCCAACCAAGTCAAAGGCCCATTGCTGAAATGGCCAATGTGTTATGAATGTTATGAGTTCTCTGGAAGGAGCATGGATATGATTCCCATGTGTTTGGAATTTATGACATGTTTTGGAAAATTGAATAGCATCTTTTCCATTGTGGGCTAGTAATAGCCTACTCTGAGCAGTTTATTAGCTAGTGAAAAGCCATTTGAGTGTGATCCACATACACCTTCGTGGACTTATTTTAATGCGTGATCCGAATCTTTGTGTTCTAAACATCTAAGAAGTGTACCATCGAGACCTTGTCTATATAATTTATTATTAATAAAGACATAACACGATGTTGTCCTAATCAAGGATATTTTTTCATTTCTAGATAGATCATGGGGAATAGTTTGGTCAGTTAGGTAAGCAATGATATTAACATACCGAGATTGGTCTTGGGTATTTAGAGCACAAATTACTTGGTATTCGGGGGTATCAAAGGTTGGGTAGGATAATTCTTCCACCAAGAAGTCATAGCAGAATTGATGTTCCTCTAATTGTAACATGAATGCCAGTGTAGCCATAGCATCTGCAACCTTATTCTCTATCCTAGGAACTTTCCGGAACGTGATGAAGACAAAGTATTTCTTTAGGTCATCAACCAATTGCTTGTAGGGCATCAAATTATCATCTTTAGTTTGATAATCTCTATTTATTTGATTGATAATGAGCTAGGAGTCACCATACACATGTAACTCTACAATATTCCATTCCATAGCAAGTTTAAGACCATTGACCAATGCTTCATATTCAGAAATGTTATTTGTGCATGAAAACATTAATTTGTAGGACTTGGGTATCTTGTAGCCTTGAGGAGTTATGAATAGAACCCCTACTCCAGAGCCTTGTTGTGTGAAAGAACCATCAAAGTACATCTTCCATGGATACTCAGTTAGATGCATAATTATTTCATCAGGAAACTCAATTCTCAAAGGTTCATTATCTTGGAGTGGTGAATCAACTAATTGATCCATGAGGACTTGTCCATTAATAGCCCTCCTATCTACATATTCAATGTCAAATTTGCTTAGAATCAGGACCCACTTTGCTAACCTTCCTATTAATGTTGTCTTGTTTAGGAGGTACTTCAAAGGATCTATCTTTGCAATGAGCCTTACTATATGTGATAGCATATAATGTCTTAATTTTTGTGATGCAAAGACAACTGCTAAGCAAGCTTTCTCAATAATGTTGTACTTGAGCTCATAAGATACTAGTGTTATACTGATGTAGTATATTGCTCTTTCCTTTTTAGTTTCATCCTGTTGTGCTAGAAATACCCCTAGTGATGTAGTTGTAGCTGAAATATATAGGAGTAATGGCTTTCCATGAATGGGTGCCATAAGAATAGGAGGAGTACCTAGGTACTCTTTTAATTCTTTGAAGTTGGCTTCACAATGTTCATCCCATTTGAAGGTGACACCTTTTTGCAGTAATTTGGTAAAGGGTTGTGCTCTGTCTACAATTTGTGACATAAACCTCCTGATTGACTGGAGTCTCCCTTGTAATGTCCTCATTTGACTAATGTTGCATGGAGGAGTCATTTCTAGTATAGATTTGACTTTTTCAGGGTCTACCTCTATTCCTTTTGCTGAGACAATAAATCCTAGGAGCTTTCCTGATTGGACCCCAAAGCCACATTTCTTTGGATTGAGCTTGAGTTAAAATTGCTCCATACGATCCAATATCTTCCTCAAGTCATTTATATGAGTAATCCTTCCTTTTGATTTAGCTAAGGTATCATCCACGTAATCCTCCATGTTTTTATGCATCATATCATTGAATATAGTAGTCATAGCTCTTTGGTATGTGGCACCTGCATTCTTTAACCCAAACGACATAACGTTCCAGCAAAAGTTTCCCCATGCGCATGTAAATGTGGTCTTCTCTTGATCTTCAGGAGCAATTTTAATCTGGTTATAGCCTGAGAAACCATCCATTAATGAGTACATTTGGTAGCCTACTGTTAGATCTATGATCATATCAATATTAGGCAGTGGAAAATCATCTTTAGGACATGCCTTGTTTAAGTCTCTGAAGTCTGTATAGATCCTGATAGATTTATCTGATTTAGATACTGGGACCACATTAGAAATCCATCCTACGTAAGCAATGACTCTGATGAATCCAGATTTTAACAATTTCTCTAGTTCTTCTTTTACCAGTAATGCAACATGAGGATGCATCTTTCTTAGTTTCTGTTTCACGGGTTTGATCCCAGGAGCTATAGATAAATGGTGCATTATTAATTCAGGATCCATCCCAGGCATATCTATGTAAGACCATGCAAATTTGATCTTTTTCTCTTTTAGGAACTTAGTGAATTGTATCTTCTCTTTGTTTGATAGAGATTATGCTAGGTGAACAACTTGAGGAACTTCAGCTGTGCCCAAGTTAACTGGTTATGTTGGTTCTATCAAAATTGAAGATCTTTCTTGAAAGTGCTGAGGGAGGATATCAAGAATCTCATCTCTTGGTGCCTCTAAGAGGCTTTCACCAGTAGATACGTATTTTGTTTTTACTATTTTAGAATATGACACTGCCACAATGTGGTTTTCACCGTCAGTTCTTTTCTTCTTTTTATTTTTCAATTTGTGACTGAGAAACTTGATATCCTCCTGTGACATGTTCACGCTCCTTGCACTGGTGGAAGAAGGGTAAGGTTCACAAGCATTTAAGTAGCAATTCATTACTGAAGTCTAGGATAGGAGTAGGATTTTTATTAGTCCAATTAATTAGGTCATGGTTTATTAAAGACAAGGAGTTAGATTTTGGGAAGGACAACATCGCATCAGCGTCAAGACTATTAACTGACATGACATGTTCTATTAAGTATATCTCTTTGATGTTTAGATCAATAAGAATTAGATCATCATTATCAAAGTTGTTGTTAGTTATATGTGGACTAAAATCTAGTGACTCATCCCTGGAAATTTCATCTTCATCTCTCCATAGAAGGAGGCTCCTAGCTTGTAGCCTCTGGATTTCTTCTAGGTCTAGGAAAATACCAGTGTCTTCATTAACGAGTTAGGGAAAGGATACCTCCTCTGATTCGGGAACATCAACTATGTTAGTAGTGTTAGAAGGCTCTTTGTGTTATGATGGAGCTGCAAACATGTGAATCACATCTATTTCAATGTCCTTTGTAGCAATAGATAGATTGTCCCACTCATAATCATGGGAGTCTGTGATTTCATCATCAGACCTGTTTAAGAATTCATAAATAGTTACTTGATGTACTCTATTATCCACTTTTAGATCAAAGTGTGGTAAATCTAGGACATGTGAAACTGTGACTAACTTCCCCCAGTTAGGATGTGAATCCTGTTGTTGGGGTGTGTCTTCAGTAGCTGTTTCCATCAATGGCACCTCTGGAGTGTCTTCTACCTCTTGAATAGTAGCTGGTGTTGACAAAGAGATATGAGTGTCTTGTGGTACCCCAAATCTTGGTACATATCATTCTCCTTGATATTCAGGATTTGATGTACCAATATGTAATAATCTCTCACAGGGCCATTGGTCTAGTTCTATTTCTTCTTCTTTATCACTTCCGTCATCAAAGATCAGACTATCCCTTAAAGAAGGGTCTTCAGATTTATTATGGAAACCTAGCCCAGTTTTATCTCTGGTATCCCTGAATTCCATGTGTACAAGTTCAATAATTCCTTTTCCTTTGTCTCCTAAAGGTCCTTTTCCTTTATACCACATTTGTTTGAGAAGATCGTATCCTTTACCATACTTTTCTGGGAATATTTCCACATGTTTTACCTCTTTTTCCTTGGGTTCCCCCTGGTAAAGCCAGGTCAAGACTGCTTGTTCTTTGCTATCATCCCCTTGAGAGGTAGATGATTTAACCATACCAGTTGCTTTGTGAATTTCTGGCTTTTTAGACATAGTGGGTGTGAAAGATGGGGAAGGTTTCCCATAGGATCTTGGTGACACTGGAAGTTCTGTCAATGATGGGGTCATGTCCAACTTGTATTCTCCCATAATAGTTTATTCAATTTTTAAGGTCTTTCCAAAGCCTTTCATAACCATGTCTTTGGTAGTCTCAGGTACAATCTATTTTGGAGCTTCCTTGTTATGAGGGACCATACTACCTGCTTTAACATTGTTGCAAGTATAACTGGTATCTGCAAGAATTGTCACTTCCACCCCATTATGTGGGAACTTGATACATTGGTGGTAAGTAGATGGTACTGCTTGCATTTCATGGATCCAAGGTCTCCCTAATAGTATGTTGTAAGCCAAGGGTAGATCTAGAACTTGACATATGACACTTCTTTCAACCGGTCTAATTCTGATGGGTAGAACAATAAGACCTTTAGAGGATCTTTCTTCCTCATCATAAGCTTTGATAGTGATTTTTATTCTTTAATAAATGGTTTGTTCTGAGAGACCCAGCTTCCTGATTAGATTAAGGGTACAAATGTTCAACCCTGCACCTCTATCTATCAATACGCGTCTAACACGGGATCTATGAATTAGGACTTCAATATGAAGGGGTTGATTATGCGGATGTGTCAATGATTTATCATCTTCTTCTAAAAAAGAGAGGTAATGTGGCACTGAGATGTGATTAACCATTTCTTGAATTCGTCTACATCAAGGTCCTTTGGCACATTTGCTGCATGTAGGGCTTGTTCAATAATTTCCATATGCACTGAGGAGATTTTAAGTAACTCAAAAATGGAAATTTGAGCAAAGGTTTGTTGTCATTGATCCACCAAGTTATACTTCATTGCGGGAATAGTAACTGCTTGTCTTGTTGTCATTGGTTTGGGAATAGTGACAATGGGTACCTTGGAAGTTGTTTCTGGTTTTGACGAGGAGTTAGGCCCTTTGATCATGACTTGTGCTTGACTCCGGGTTACCGCATTTGATTGAGAAGAGATGTCGTGAACACCTTTGATAGTGACCAAATTAATCGATTCATTTTTAATGTCTAGCATGTTGATCACATTATCATTTTTAGAGTAGGCATAGTTTACTTCATTTCCTTTTCATTTAGACGCTTCCCCTTTCTCATAATTAGGAAATGGCTTGTTAAATGCCATATGGTCTTCATTAGTGGTGTGCCCTTCCACTTTGATCTTGCCTCCTTCAATAAGGTCTTGGATAACATGTTTGAGTTTAAGACAATTATTATTCTTGTGTCCCTTGTTCTTGTGAAAGGCACAATAAGAATTGTCATCCCACCATCTTGGTTTGACTTCTGGTTCCCATGCTTTTGAATCTGGGATCGTGAGAACTTTGTTATCCAAGAGTGTTTTCAAAATGGTCTCAAGAGGTTCTCCCAAAGGAGTTAATGTTCTTTGGGGTTTGGAAGTCCAGGTTCGACCCTTGTTGTTCTCATTATTTTCTTTAGGTATGGAGGTTGTTACATTGGCATCTTTACTTGCTTGCATGTTATTCATCAGATTGAACACTGCTAGTTTAGGATTAGCATTGGACGCATCTACCACTCCATCGTTAACAAAAATTTTGTTTTTTTTCCACCATTTAGGCTTGTTTTTGGAGTTGGTAGATTTTTTATCACTTTGGAGAGTGATTTCTCCATTTTTAACCATTAATTCTTCAATACAGATGGCATTTTTGATCATCCTATCAAAGCTAGGGGAATCTTGCATTTGCAATGCATAGTTCAACTCCGGTATCAAGTTATTAACAAATATTTCCATCTTCTCAGATTCAAAAATAGCTCTTAAATACCTTGCAAATATTTTCCTCCACCTTTGTAGAAAGTGTGTAAAGGATTCACTGGTTCTTTATTTTGTGTTACACAGATCCATCATGGTTACATCGTGTTGTATATTATAGGAGTAATGTTAGATAAACTGTTGAATTAACTCCTCTAAATTTTTTACCTTAGGTGTGATTTTTGAGAACCACTCCATAGAATTTCCACCTAGGGTTCCTAGAAATAGTCTCATTAGGTATGTAGGTTCATGCATGTACTATATGCTTAGAGCACAAAACTCTCTCACATGGTCATGTGGGTCAGTCTCCCCCGTATACTTGTCATATTTTGGCCTTGCCATGTTGGGAGGAAATGGAACCATATTAATACTCTTATCGAAAGGAAATGGGCAAATGTAGTTCAAAGAGTATTTTGTCTTGGGTTTAGCCTTCTCTTGTTTGAGATTTGCAAGTTCAATTTGCATCAAGGTTAGTTGTTTGGCGAGAATAGAGAAAGGAGTTGACACCTCCTTTTCCTTTAGTTGTTCAACATCATAATATTTAGGCAATTTTACTCCAGTGGATGCTAGATGGAGAAAGTATTTCTCTGTCTTCGCCAATTATCTTTTCCAATGTTTTTTGGAATTTTTACTTTGTTAAAGTTTATTGTATTCTTCTTCAGTGATGTCCTCATCACTGTCTAAACCAAACAAAGGACGATAACTATTTTGTTCTTCTTCACCATCGCTATCTTCGTGTTTTTGGTTTTCGTCATTGTCATATTCCTCAAAAGCCTTACTCCATTCGTGAGTGGGTCTTTCCATTCCTAGGGAGTCTAAATCAAACATGGAACTGCGAGATGTTTCTCCTTGTTGAAAGTGTAGTGATCTTGGAGGTACTTTTGGTTCTTTAGAAGTGTACTTGTTGCATCTTGGGTTAACCATGTATTTGTATCTCAACTTTGTCAAAGTTTCCCGATAGTGTCAAGTAGATTCTCAAATTGTTCAAGTGAGTGTGTCTAGGTAGAAGTGTTGTTTATGTTTTGGTGGAAGTAAACGATTCCAGTGTCAAAGGGTTAGAATGCCTTGATAGTGAGCTAGGAATCAAGTTGTTTTGAAAAGTGGATAGACCACATGTATTGAGATGGATTGTGAGATACCGATAGGACATGCAAGGTGAACCTAAAAAACATTTTTGACACAGCAATAGTGAGACCAGAAAAAGCAACAGGAATAGACTAAAGAGCCAAAAGGGTAACCAAATAAACTATTTTTCGCTGAGAGGCAACTATGCAAGTGCCCACTGTCCCAGATGCAACACTCTATGTGTGAGATTTTGCAAAAATAGATACGATCCTAAGTATACGAGATGCGATCTTTCTTCCTAAAGGTGATGCAGGATTTACCAGATGCGATATTACACACTGCATGTGAGCCAGGATTGACCAAAAATGACTGTTTGCTATTTTGGAAATTTGGTGTCTGATTTGTCTTGAATTTCATGGAAATTTGTTTGATAATAGGTTGTTTTTGCATCTCTCTAGTGAGTGAAAAATATGGTATGTAGCCAAAGGACTGAATCTTGTTCCTTGTTTGAATGATTTATCTTGTTAATGAACTTTCAGACACATCAAGCATTCTTGGATTGTTAGGGGTGAATAAACACATTCTTACGCCCTATTTTCTAGGTAGAGGATGAAAATCCTTTCTCGTATACTTAGGTACACACTCAAATGTTAATTAGAATATGGCCATCACCAAGCACGCAATGGCTCCAGTCATGATGTCATTTTATTCGACTCCAAACACAAGTGAGGGCACGATATGACGAGTGTCTTAGGGCAATTAATTTTTGCCTTGCACAAGGATTATCACCCTTTCGGGGATGAATCACGTATTTTTACTACAATATTTGTTGTTTATGATGGGGCAATCTATTTAAAACAGTCTCCCATAGAATTGCACAAGGAAAAATTAAGGCGTATAGCCCTATGAGTACTCAAATAGGTGTAGTCTCACAAGCAATATTCAAGCAGTTCTGCTCTACACATACCCAAGCATGTTCAAGGAATGATGTCAAAATTCCAAGAACAAAATCAATTCTGTCTTTCGAGGCTTTGGGCTACAAGGAAGCAATTATTTATAGTGAGTTGGAAGGGTTGGCGTAAAACCTGTCCTCACTTGGTAGGAGATTTTTTCCTCAACCGACAGGCCCTCTAAATTTTAATAAACATATAAAGGATTGGCGAGCGTACAATTTCTAGATTTCTATTTCTTCAAAAGAAGAAGAGCATACTCTTCTAGTCAATGTCATTTTCTCCCAAAACACTTCAAGCAAAGGTCTTAAGTTAATGAAAGCATAAATACTTGAAAGAAATTTTTTTTTTTTTTCAGTTTCCCCAAAGTTAGGTGATTTTCTTGTTCAATTACTATCCAAAATTTTAGACAATGAAGTTTGCTTGTTCAATTAACCGCAATGTTAAATGATTTGTGTTGTCCAATTTCAGATCCAAAGATAATTATACGATGTAACTTGTTCAATTATCCCACAAGATTAGTGATTTGCTTTGTTCAATTTCTGATCCAAGGAAAATTTAAAATAGTGAAGCTTGTTCAATTAGTCCCACAAGCTTAGTGATTTGCTTTCTTCAATTACAATATCCCAAAATGAATTAAATAGTGAGTTTGTTTGCCTTCCCCATTTATCTCCAAATTCTTTCACAAGTATTAAACCAACTTTTGATTTTCTGATTTTCCTTAAAGTAAAAGAGCATAGTAATCTGGTTGATTTAACAAATGATTAGAAAATGTGTTAAGTGTTTAAAAATGTGAATAAGGGAAACAAGTTAATCTATTTAAAACACCCGCAAACAATAAGTTAGCAACTTCGTTTCATCTTTGTGATAAAAGGGCTCTTGACAACAATCTACAAACAATAATTAGACTGTTTAAAGGTCAAACACAAAAGACACAAAGATTAGTGGTTAGATTTTGTCAAAATGAAACTTTGAAAACCAGATGCGATCCTAGATTTCCTAAATATAACCTTGTTTCCCAGATGCTATGAAATACCCCAAAAGTGATGAAATGAAAATCATATGTGAGCCTTTACCAGATACGACCCAAGAGTTTCAGGATGCGAGCCTAGATTCTACGATGCAAGGGCGTATTCTGGATGCGAGCCTTTACCACCAAAAACAACTTTGTACCTGAAACCTGTGAAGATAAATTAGTGAAAATGGATGCAAAATGAGGCAAAATATGAAATTTGGCCCCATGATGGGCACCATAAATGTGTGTGTTAATTTGTGCACCTGTTATCTGCAACACGACACTTCAATAGATCATTGCATTAGTGAAAACAAGGGTTAGAAAAAGCGTATCAAATCACTAATATCGACCTATTGCTTCCTGTCTAGGAGGAGTATGAAAAAATGACATAATAGCCCTCAGATTATGCATTTATTAGTGACATATACAACCTAGAATGAAAGATTCAAATGAAACTAAATAAGATATTCAAGAAACATACATTCTAGCTCTTAAAATGGAGATTATAACAATGCATAATAATATAACTAAGAAGTAATATAAGTCTATGATAATCTCAACAACATAACAATGCTTACAACACTTCAAAATTAAGGGCCATTTGAGCTTAAAAATCATCCTATTTATAGAGGAAATTGAGAGTGAGAGGAGAGAGGAATCCATTAATGGAGGTGTAAGAACATTAATGGTGGATGTAAGAGGCATTAATAAGGGGAGAATTAATGAGGTATGGGTGAAGGGAATATGCATTAAATGATGCATTTATGAGAGCATTTAAGAGGCATGGTGAGGGTGTAAGTCCAAGCTTGAGAAAGTGGACTTTAAGGGAGGGGAGCTTGAGAAAGTTGACTTTCTCAAGTGAGTTGAATTTCTAATCACAAAATTAGGAATGTGACATCATTAGGAAGTGGGTTAGGATGAATTTAAGATTAGGATTAGGCTTAGCATGGGGGGAAAAGGTTGGGATTAGTTTGAACCTAGGGTTAAGGTGGTTGAGGTATGTTAGGTTAGAGGGAATATTAATGAAATGAATTATATTTAATATATTCATTCAAAAATAGGAAAATTAATTATTTAAGATTTTGATTGCTTTTGATAATCAATTATGACTATAGCCAATTAATTAGATTAATTTATGCTAGAGGATAGGCTTTTGCAAGTGATGAGGTATAATTAGGATTTCATTTAATTCCTTTTATATTAATTAACTTAGCCATGTTTTTGAAATTGATTTGAATTGTTTTGGCTAAGGTAATTAATTTAATTCAGTGATAAGGATCACTTAGGATATTAAATTCGATTTGAATGAATTATGCCAACTGATTGAAGAGTTGTCTTGACATAATTGGGGGTATGATCGCAGTTAGGGAAAATAAGGTATATAGTTAGAGCAGACCAAATTAGGGTGGTTACAATATTCACCATAACTCAAAAATATCCTATAGGTGCACTTACCATAAGAAAATTCACACCTTTTATTATGATCCATTTCAGCCATCACAAGATGTCTATCACAATAGAAGATGCCCTCTATCATGATATGTTTCAGCCATCACAAGATGCCTATCACAATAGAAGATGCCATCTATTATGATCTGTTTCAGCCATCACAAGATGTCTATCACAATAGAAGTTGTCATATATCATGATCTGTTTCAGCCATCACACGATGTCTATCACAATAGAAGGCCAAGTTATTGTAAGATCGTCACCTTTCAATAACTCTTACAAATACAATTTGAAAGTCGTCACTTCCTCATGATGTACACAGGGGGCAAGCCCAGTAAAAATATGGAGTCACACACATGACATCCATCAAGCCTCAGCGGAGAGGGTGAAAACAAGGGATTTTACCTTGAAATTCTCTCATAGAGAAGAACTCATTAAGCACATATCAATATGTTGATTATCCAAGATTGCTTATGATGAAATTTCAAACTCCTTCTGAGTCTGATATCAATCTTCTTAGCTCCTCGTCCAAAGTTACCTCTAAAGAGTCAAACTCCCTCTTAAAACAATTTCTTGTGCTTCTGTCCTGAAGGTATGTTAGAGAGAGAGATTACAAAAATCTTATAAACTAAACTATCTCATACAAAAATACCAAATATAGAAGCATACCTGATTTTACTAGCCAATATTATAGCATAAATTTAAAACTCAATAATTCATGTGCATTAATATAACATGAAATACTTATCTTAAGTTTCAAATATTTCCTTTTGTAAGGTGATCCCATATAGGAAATATCAAATCTCATCAAAATTTGAAGTTGTTTGTCGTGCACACGTTGCAGGAGATCATAATGTTGTTCATGCTAGGTATGTCAATGACCTTCATGCAGAGCGAAAGCCTAGAGTGGATGATCACCATTTTCTCATTCTCCACTAAGGATGGTTCAAATGGAAATGTAACATTGGTTATTATTCTTCCCCCACAATGTACAATTCCCACTCTTATATCTTTGAACAATTCTCATGTCTTCTTATGAAATGGCTTGATTTATCCAAGAGAGGTGACACTATATAATTGCTGCTTTCTTTATAGAAAGAGGCACCCTTCCTTGAATGCATGATTTTTTATTATTACTTGACCATGATCATAACAAATTAATATATCTCTTTAATGAAAGACTCTTTTAGGAATTTCACATATACTCGTACATATTATGTCATAACTTTTTAATACAAGACTTTCTCTCTAATCACTTCAACGAGATTCTCTGAAATTAGGTTTTCAACAACATATCCTAACTTTAGAAAAATCCAATGGTGGATTTGTGAGATATGGTCTTTTTACTGAGACTGTATTTTCTGATACATTCACCATCAACAAACTACTCTCTCACATTTGGAGTCTGGCTCTGATACCGTGTTAAGGATTTTTTTTAGGATAGTTGCAAATGTAATAGCACTTCCTATGTTGTATGTGTTTTCCAAATGCAACAATCTCTCTTTCATTTATATTGTGAATGGCGATAGGAGAGACATGTCCCTTCATGAGACATTTCTATTGATTATTATTTATAAGAAAGGACATGTCTCTTCCCATTAATTATAATTTAATTAATCTTGTAATGTTTCATCAATTAATTATTAATTAAGAATAATATAATAATATAATATTAAATATTAAATTTCATATGATTAATAATAATATAACATGTATATTATAATATTATTAATCAATGTATATATTATATGTATTCTAATGATCATACGATTGAAGCTACAAACAATAACAATGGGATCACGCCTGATCGATAAGTGTCCTGGGCCTATAGATGTCCTAAATAATGAGACAATAGGGATAACAACTGGCAGTACCAGATTGGTCGACCAGGTTGATGAGGATGCACGTCAGTTTGAAGCAAGTTAAATTATGTGCTACTAAAGCCCTTTTCTTTTAGTACGTGGGTATGATCAATGGTGGTAACTTAACTGAGTAGAAAAGTTGATCAAGTTTTAAGGAAGTCTTAAGGTTGATCTACGGTTAAATCACGATGAAGATCAACGGTGGGTGTGATCCCGCGATTAGAAGATGCATGTTGTTTACCATTCATGGGATCACACCTAAATGCCATGTGTCCCAGACCCACAAGTTTTAAATAGCAAGGATCGACTGCTAAAGCAAGCAAAGGATCGACGGTTGGCATAATCCCGCAATAAAAAATTGAACATCTTTTATCCATCGCGGGATCACGCGATGATGACACGTGTCCTCGACGATGAAAAAGATAAGATGCTTGGGTGGAAATGTTGACATGGATTTATTTATGTCACTTTAACATATTTAATTATATTTATGTTCCAATTAGGGTTTTGTTTGTTATTTTAATACATCAATATTTTCCATGCAGGGTTTCAAAGGTGGTGAGTACCATGGATCTGTCTGATGATGAGATAATGCGATCTTCAGAGATTGAGGAGGATGAGGACATGCAAATTTTCTTAAAGGAATATTCACAAGGATGGAGAATGCCTAAGGATTGTCAACAACGTCAGTGATTTTGTTCTTGATGCTAAAGCTGCTCGAGACACCATTGATGGTATCCATTATCAAGAAGAGTATATATGGTTATTTGTGGATGAACATGTGATCAAAAAACCATGATGATCATACACAAAATCATTTTTTAAGTTATCTCAGACAAATCACACATGATCTACTGGTAGACTATTATTATGAATCCCAACGGTCAACAACCGTTTTCAAACAAGGATGTTAATCATTCCATAACTGTAACTATGATTGTTTAGTTGTTGATCTTAGGGTTAGGTTTTAGTTATGAAGAGACACATTGGTTTGAAGCTTGTATGCATCCCTTGGATTTTATATAAATAGGAATTCCAAGACCATGTGAGGGAGATATATAATTATTATTATTATCATTATTCCTAATTTTAGAAATTGATCACAACTGCAACATGGACTTGAATGTACTATTATTTTAAAATCAATAAAAGATAAGTGTTTTGTGTCTCACTTGTGGTAAGAAAGTTTAATTCATTTCAATTAGTCCCTTGCAATTATTGAAGGAAGATTCAATTTCTATTCTTGCAATGCTTGTGTAGAGATTTTACATGTCTTATATTCTTGTTTGATTATCAAGGAGTTCATGAAAAGTTAGTGTTTCTAGCTTCTTGTTCAATTGGTCTCCCAAACAAAGGAGTTGAATTCATTTGAACTAGAAAGGATATAAATGAGGCTTAATTTCTCTGCATCTATAGCATTTGAATAGTTGATGGTGTTGGAATATATACTCTCTTGCAGGGTTGTACATAGGATTGAAAGTGAATCGACTCTATTGCCCAAGTTGAAATAGGCACCGATCTTATCAATTGTTGGATATAGTCATTTGATTCATTGTTAAAGTTTTGAGATATTCTATCTAGCATTCATTCAATTGACACATATTTTTGAAACATTCTTACAATTAACAAAAGCATTTTTAGTCTTGCAGTTTATGGTGTATTGATTACAGTTTGATTTATTTCAAGTGCCCTTTCCATACTTAAGAGAGAAGGTTTTAAGTGTATTATGTCTGCTATAAAAAACCTCCAACCAAAAGATTAAGGTTGAGGTATAGGTCTATCACCCTTGGTCATACAGAGCAAAAATTGCAGAAGTTCCAACCTTGCCTTTGGTTGTGACTTGTTAGTTGGCCAAATCACTTGGGTTTCCCAACATTGGATTGGAAAGTACATAGGAACTCCAATATGTTGATTTGAGCTCCAACAGAATGGCGACTCTGCTAGGGAGTTGTTATCAGAGCAGTTTCAGAATTTTTGGTAAAGACAAACTCTACTGGGAGAAAGGACAGAGAACAAAAAAAGTATTTTCCTTCTGGCAAGAGGGTGGCGACTCTACAAATTTGATGCAATTATATCTTGGTAAACTAATTTTGTTATACTGGGTATTCATGTGGGGTAGAAGATCCTTGAATGAAGATCAACTTGAATCAAGTTTACATGAAAGTATGAGGAGAGGAAAGAAATAAGTTTCAGATATGTTGTGTACTAGATATAAGAAGTTTCTTGATAGGGAGAATATTGGTTTTAATGAAGAAAACCAATTTGCAAATCCAAGTAATTTGGAGGATAATATAAAAGCCTTTGGCTTTGAAGATGTTGAAGATCAAAATCTAGTACAAAAGGTACGAGAGGAAGTAGAAGAATATGATGAAGAAGATGAAGCAATATTTTCTATGTTCGGTAAATTATATGAATATGACAATAATAATCCTAAGGTGGCTAAATCTTTGAAGAGGTTTTGTAGCAAAAGATTGGATAGGTTAGGGATAAAGAGAGATGATTTAAATTGATCTCTTGATACTAAAAATAATGGAGAAAGATCAAGAGGAAAGACAGGATCAGAAATGGACGAAGTACCAAAATACAAACCTCCTCATAGAAAGAATAGGGAGAAGATTTTCAGCACTGATCATGTTAATCCATTGTTTGAACTAGACAATAGAGGAAGAAAAGGAAGAAAACGTGATGGCAGTGAAAGAGGTGATCCTTGGAGACAACCAAATAATATAAAAAAACTATAACCAAGGTAATCCAAGCCAAAAAAATATGGGAAATCATTACAATGATGGTCAAAATCACCGAGGCACGAGTCATCGAGTTCCTAGAGGACATAATGGGAATTTCCATAATATGGGCCAAGGAAGAAGAGATCCAATGGTGATATAAAGATATAGGGAACTAAATTTTAGTGGGATAGTTGGATACCCAAACAACATATCAAATGAATTTAGAAATGCCATTCCAAAATTTTCAGGAAATGGAGTGGAATATGCCAAGCAACATACCATAAATTAAAAAAATGTTGTTGAGGAATTAGAGGAGAACAATGAGGATGTTTTCATGAAGTTGTTTTTCCAGTCATTAACTGAAGATGCTGATGAATGGTATAGGGGGTTTCCCAATGGATCCATCTTAAGTTGGTGTGACTTTGTAAGTCAATTTGTTGAGCAGTTTGGTGATCATAATGATACATCTTTTGCATCTCATGAATTGACTAGCATTAAAAATAATTTTAATGAATCAGTTGTAGAATTCAATAAAAGGTTTAATAAAGTCTTAAACAGAATACCAAGAGATATAAGACCTGTTGATTCTTTCTTGATTGATTTCTATCTGAGTGCATTTGATAGCAAAACACATTACAAGATTAGATTACAAAGACCTGCAACCTTGCAACAAGCTTTTAAAGTTTCCACTACTATTGAAAATGACAGAAAGGTTGATGGAAGGATAAATAAAGGGGATGATACTAAATTATACAATTCAAAGGCCCCTAAAAGGGATGATCTCAAATAAATCATGGATATGCTAAAATATATAAAGGTGAAACAAGGTAGAAGTGATAGGTCATCATTCCCTAAAATGACAGATTTAGATAACAAGATATGCCCTATAATACTAGTTTGAAAAATGGTAAACCTGAAAAGAAAAGTTATGCTAAAGAAACACCCAATCCATTGAAAAGAAACAACCATTTGGTGGAGAGAAATCCTTGGTGTAAAGCTTTCACACCACCACATTCTCCTAATAATTGTGTTTTCTCCCAGAGACTGCAAGAGGATGAAGATCAAAGTGATGATCAACAACCCACAGTGAATAATGTCTCATCTAAACCCATGTGGGGAAGAGACGATTACAGTTCTTCTGATGAGGATTATGTGTACCATGACTATCTAAATAATATATATCAATGTGATAGGCAACAAGGAGAGATGTCAGTCATTAGGAGGTTAACAAATGAAGAAAAAGAAGCATATATAATTATATCAATTAAGGAAGCAAGGAGTAATTACAAACAGAGGAATATAACAATAAATGTTGATCAAGCGAAACTTGCTAGAATGTCTGTCAAAGAACCAAAGAAGAAGGTCAGCCAACCAGACACACTAAAGATCAAAGATGATACTGCAAAGCTAGGTCAATAGGTATATCATCATCAATCTCCTAAACTGACAAAGCCAAAAGAGCAACCAATGGTCAATAAGGCTACTCCAAATAGTAGTTCTTTTATATCAAATGCTTTGTCTCAGGTGTAAATTTCTATTCCTTTATTTGAGATGATTAAAATATCTGAATACAAAGATGAGGTTGTGAAAGTGTTATTTAATGTAGGTAATGTTTTTAAAGAGGAATCTAATAAGAGACCAGTAAATGAAGAACCACCAGTGGTTTATTTAGGAACTACTATTTCTCAAAATGGAACACAAGTTGATCCTTTTTATCTCATTTTGATGATTAACAATAAACTTGTTAAGAATTGTATGATAGATTCAGGAGCAACAGTTAACATCACGCCCTCAGAAGTTATGAAGGAGCTTGGAATGAAGGTTGACATAACATATGGAAGATGTTATGCCATGGATAATAGATCTATACCTATTGTTGGTATTATAAAAATGTGGAATTCAAATTTCCTGCTTGTCCTGAAGTATCATACAAAACTAATATTACTGTTGTAGAAGTTCCAACTAATTATGGAATGCTTTTATCTATACAATGGTCTAATTTAGTAGGTGGTCATATTCAATTAGATTTGTCTTATGCTACTATCCCAGTGGATGGTAGGGAAGTAAGAATCAAAAGGGAGCCAAGATCCCCATATATAATTGAAGAAGATATTTTGATAGAAACAATAAACTTCTGTCACTTGGACATGGACAATTTCCAGGTGAGTATCACTAAACCAACACTAAAATTAAGCAACCCCATTGAGGTGAATTTGCAAGAGAATCAAGAAGAGCTTTGGAAAATGAATTTTGATGGAGCATGCAGTAAGGAAGGTAATGGGGTTGGGATCAATTTTGTATCTCCATGTGGTAACGTTTTAAAATTTTCTTTCTTGTTAAAATTTGATTGTACAAATAATATTTCAGAATATGAAGCACTAATCCTTGGTTTAAAAATTGCAAAATATTATGGTATTAAGATGCTTTCAGTTTATGGCGACTTTGATTTAATTGTCTCTCAAGTCAAAAATAAATTCACAACTAAAAATCCTAGATTAACACAATACAAGAGTTTAGTATGGGATTTAGTTGAATTGTTTGATGCATTTTCAATCAAATGGATAGAAAGATTAGAGAATGCTCTTGCAAACCTGTTGGCTAATTCAACCATCAGGCTGGTTGACATTCCTTTTGATGAGATTGTGCAGATGGAGATGAAGAACATACCATCAATTCCTGACAATGTGTAGAATTGGCAAGTGTTTGAAGATGACAAAGATCTTCTCAAATTTTTTATGAGAAAAGAAAAATATGACAATCAGAGCATAGATTGAAATGACTATGTAGAGAGTCAATATTAAAAATAAAATTTGTTTGGAAAGGAATTTGTGCAGCTAAAGAAAAACAAAATTCCCAGAGGCTTGGTAGCACTTGAAGGAGTTTTTGATGAGCAAGAAAATCTTAAGGTGGGTTGGACAATTGAAAAGCATGAAGAAGTTGAAAAGATAAACTTGGGAAATGATCATTCTCCAAAGAAATTATACATAGGCATGAAGCTCACTCATAAGATCAAGGCTGATTTCACAACCTAGTTAAGAAAATATAGGCATATTTTTGCATGGTCATATGATGAGCTTAAGGCTTACTATGAAGACTTATTTCAGCATGAAATCTCTTTAAAACCAGATGCAAAGCCTTTTAGGCAAAGAAAAAATCCTATAAACCCAATTTTAGCCCCTAAGATGAGGGAAGAGCTTGTAAATTTAAGAGATGTAGGAATAATAGTGCCTATAAGACATTCTACATGGGTATCAAACCTGGTCCTAGTTAGAAAGAAGAATGGAGATAAAAGATTGTGTGTTGATTTTAGAAATTTGAATGTACCATCTTTAAAAGATAACTATGCATTACCTAATATGGAGGCTTTGTTGCAAAAGGTTACTAGGAATGAATTATTCTCTATGATGGATGGAATTTCAAGGTACAACCAAGTGAAGGTTAAAGAGTCAGAGCAATACAAGACAACTTTTACCCCTCCTCGGGGAACCTATATTTGTACAAGGATGCCCTTTGGGTTAAATAATACAGGAGAAAAATTCCAAAGAGCAATGGATGTGGATTTTGATGGCCTTATTGATATCATCATGGTTGTATATCAAGATGATATGACTGCATATTCAAAAAAGGTAGAGGAGCATTGTAATCATTTGGAACAAATATTTAAAAGAGCTCTGGAATATGGGATATCTCTAAACCCAAATAAATACCATTTTGGAGTAACTGAAGGGAAGTTACTTGGACACATTGTATCAAAAGATGGTGCGAGAATAGACACTGAAAGGATTGCAACTATAAATAAAATCCAGGTCCCTAAAAATGTTAAAGGAATCTAGTCCTTTTTTGGACAAATAAACTTTGTAAGAAGATTTGTCCCAAATTTCTCAGAAATAGTTAAACCTATTGCCAAGATGCTCAAGAAGGGTGCATAGATTAAATGGGTGAATGAGGCCCTAGAGGCATTTGATAATATTAAAAAATAAATCAAGGAAGTTGCAGTACTTAAAACACACGATTTCTCCAAACCATTTTAGTTATTTTATTTTGCCTCTTATCATACTATTGTTGTTGTTATGTTACAAAAAAATGATGAGGGCTATGAACAACCAATATCATTTTTTAGTAAAACCCTTCAAGCAACATAATTGAATTATGACATATAAATGAAATGCAAGCTTATTCCCTTGTCAAAGCAATGAAATATTTTAGGCCGTACTTGGTAGGGGCAAAGGTAACAACTTATGTACCCAATGCATCAATTAAAGACATATTTAGGTAGTCATAGGTTACAGGTAGAAGATGTAGATGGGTGAATCAGATCTAGGAGTTTGACATGGAGATCCAAATCACAGAATTGGTTAGAGGACAAGGTCTTGCTAAACTTATGGCTAGATCAAATCTTGAGTTAGTTCAAGTCAACCAGGTGAACTCTGATAAATCAATAGTGAGTATTGAGAAATGTCCTTGGTATACTGATTTAGTATATTTATTAAAGCACATGAAATGAAAAGAAGGTTTAAATGAAAATAAAAACAAAGAACAATAACGCTATAAGCATCTAGGTATGTTTTGTTACAAAGTGACATATATTGGAAAAACATAGAGGGTATTCTTTTATTTTGTTTAGATATGTACCAAGAAGATTCAGTATTGAAGGAGTTGCATGATGGAGTATGTGGTGGCCACTTTTCAGCAAGAAGTACCGCCCATAAGATATTACATTCTGGGTATTATTGGCCACATGTGTTTAAAGATTGTTATACATATGTTATAAAATGTGAAGCTTGTCAAAAAAATTTAGGGAAACTAAAATATGATGGTGCATTACCCCTGAAAACTCTATCCACTGAGGAGACATTTCAAATGTGGGGGATAGATTTCATTCGTGAAATTGTCGATGTTTCCAGTTGGCAACACAAATGGATTTTAGTTGCAATAGATTACTTTACTAAATGGTTTGAGGCCATACCCTCTAGACAAGCTACAAGAAAGGTGGTGATAAAATTCCTAAAAGAGAATATACTAACAAGGTTTGGTGTTCCTTGCAAGATTGTTTGTGCTAATGGCATATGTTTTAGATCCAAGGAGTTCTCTGACTTTTGTAATACTTATGGTATTAGTTTGTCATACTCTTCCCCTTACCATCCACAAGGAAATGGTCAGGCAGATTCAAGTAACAAGAATATAATGAAAATCATAAAGAGAATATTAAGCAATAACAAAAGGGCATGAGACTCCAAATTGCCCCTGGCACTTTGGGCAGATAGAGTAACAATTAAAAAGTCGACAGTGTTTGCTCCTTATGAATTGGTCTATGAGAAACATGCTAGATTGCCTTTGAACAACTTACTTCTTGTATATAAATTTGTCAAGGAAGAATAATTAGAAGACACAAATTTCATGAAGAACAAGATGGATCAACTTGTAAAACTAGATGAAATTAGAAGAAATGCACAAAGCTAGAATGTAAAAAATAGATCCAAGTGAAATCTTTGCATGATAAAAGGGCCAGAGAGGAATTTTTTAGAAGGGAGATTGGGTGTTGAAATAAAATGCCAAAGACCAGGACAAAGGAAAACATGGAAAAATTGAAGCTTTTTGGCTAGGACCTTATGTAGTTTTTGAGAATGTGGGAGAGAAAAATTATTTCTTACAAGACATAGAAGGCTACATTCAAGAATTCCCAACTCATGCTCAATATTTGAAGTCATTTTTCTCTTAAACAGGGAGTATTTCTCTATTATGTTTTATTTTATTTTTGGTCTACTTCTCTAGAGAACTAGGATCTTGCTGTGTCCAGGTATGAACACACATCCCTAGAAAGAGACACTAGTGGAACCCAAATTTACAGAAAAATTTTCATATCTAAATAGCTCAGGGAAGTATTTTTTATACCTATGTCGATGAGATTTATATGTTTTGTACTGCTATTTTACCTTAATATTCTTAGTCTTATTTCCAAATTCATATTTCTAGCCATTGCATATATTTTCAACATATTTTTTATAATCATATTCTTGTGAAGATCCATTCAACGATTAAAACCTCAACAAAGATCAATGGTTGGCGTGATTCTGCAAACCAAAAAGTGAACAATCTTTATCCATCGTAGAATCATGCATTGTCACCACGTGTCCCGGGTCCGCAAGTTCTCTAAGTAACAAAGGAAGATCTACAGTTAAATCTCAACAAAGATCAATGACAGGTGTAATGTCGCTAAGAAAAGATGCATGTTGTTTACTATTCACGAGATCACGCTTGATCGACAAGTGTCCCGGGCCTATAGATGTCCTAAATAATGAGACAACAAGGATAAAAGCTGGCAGTACTAGATTGGTCGAGCATGTTGATGAGGATGCACATAAGTTTGAAGCAAGTTAAAGTAAGGCCCTTTTCTTTTAGCATGTGGGTATGATCAACTGTGGTTTCTTAATCGAGCAGTAAAGGTGATCAAGTTTTAAGGAAGTCTTAAGGTTGATCGACGGTTAAAGCATGACGAAGATCAACAGTGGGAATGATCCCGTGTTCAGAAGATGCACATTGTTTACCATTCATGAGATCACACCTGAACGACATGTGTCCCAGACCCACAAGTTTTAAATAGCGAGGATTGACTGCTAAAGAAAGGAAAGGATCAATGATTTGCATAATCCCGCGATCAGAAATTGAACATCTTTTATCCATTGCAGGATCACATGATGATGACACATGTCCTCGACGATGAAAAGGATAAGATTCTTGGGTGAAAATTTTGACGTAGATTTCTTTATGTCATTTTAATGTATTTAATTACATTTATGTGCCAGTTAGGGTTTTGTTTGTTATTTTGATACGTTGATGTTTTCCATGCAAGGTTTTGAAGGTGGTGAGTACCATGGATCTATTTGATGATGAGACAATGCGATCTTCAAAGACTAAGGAGGATGAGGACATGTAGACGTTCTTAAAGGAATATTCACAAGGATGGAGAATCCCTGAGGATGGTTAACAACATCAATGATTCTGTTCTCGATGCTGAAGTTGCTCGAGACACCATTGATGGTATCCATTATCAAGCAAAGTATATATGGTTATTTGTGGATGAACATGTGATCGAAAAACCATGATGATCATACAAAAAATCATTTTTTAAGTTATCTTAGATAAATCACACATGATACGCTAGCAGACTATTATTATGAATCCCAATGGTCAACAACCATTTTCAAACAAGGATGTTAATAATTCCTTAATTGTAACTATGATTGTTCAATTGTTGATCTTAGGGTTAAGTTTTACTTATGAAGAGACACTTTGGTTTGAAGCTTGTACACATCCCTTCACTAGTACATTTAACCCCTAAAATCAACCTAAATTTTATACCATTCATTATATTTATTTTTCTTGGTTAGATTATAGAAGGAAAATTTTGATTTTTTTTTAAATTAATGCCCGTGTTCATCAGAATTCTGATGAACACCAATATTCGTCAGAATTCTGATGAACACCAATATTTGTCAGAATTCTGATGAACACCAATATTCATTGGAATTTTGACGAACATAGGCATTACTTAAAAAAAAAAGATTTCTATTCATTATGTTTCCTTACGCGCACATAGAGGGCACAAAGGGCACGAAGGTAACCGATCTAAAAAATGAGGGCACGAAGGGCATCCTAATACTAGTAAAGAAAGGGGATGGAGTGATTTTTGCCTTTTCCACACCAGAACTTCACACAACATCCCTACTCAATTTTTATAGCCGTTACCCCACCTGACATCAACAATTATAGAAGGGGTAGTTTGAGAGACACTTATTGAGCCATCCATTGGAGATTTGGACCCTTACCCAAAACCATCTCACCCACCATCAACAGTAGATTGAGATCCTACAGCTGCACATCTAGTAGCTACAAAGGTAAGAGTCTTGCCCTAGTTGCATCTATATATGTTCGTCCATTATCTTTTCTCGAGGAAATGAAATGTTAGAATCTCTAAAAATATTCCCTATGCTTCTATGCTCTATGTTTCTTGGACCCGCACAAGAGAATAAGCACACATTTTCATATTTAAAACTATTGAGCACCTTTGAGATTTTGAACATGTCAGTATTATAAAAATGATGCACTTAAACAGTAATAATCTCCACCAACATCTTTTCTAGAGAAAAAGTTCTACTTGGGGAGACATTGTATCCATGGATCCTAAGGGTTTGAAATCCTAGTGTTGTAATATTGATATATGCAAAGAGACTCTCCCTACCCCATCCTATACCCTTTTCACTCCAATATCTACCCCATAATTAGCATCATAAAAATAATTGTCTCAATCCTAATAATATGAGTATAAAAATACCTAAGAGAACACATACTTACGCGTAAACATACTTGTAAACATAGTCAAGAGATACTTTGATTTATTCTTTGAAATGTCGAGCTATTCCAAGATGCTCGATATTATCAACCAACAGAAGGCATTCAAGCAAATCGATTGACTATAAGCTTGACACTGTTTCATAAATTATATGTAAGTACTAATTAATTTTATGGAAAATAATGTCAACTCGCATGAAACACAATATTATGGAAATGTATCCTACCACACCCACTAAATTTGTTCATCGGACTATTCAAAAATCTAAAGAATTTCTCATCGCCAGTATTAATGAGTACACACGCAATGGAAGCGAGTGAGCTAAGAAAAGATCCATATTTGTTCTGGAACATCTTACCTTTTTCCATTCAATTATTTCCTCAAGCCCCTTGAAAGAATTTTTAAAATTGGGTGAAATTAAAAAGAGCACCCCCAAAGGACTATACTATTCTGATGGATTTTATTGGAGTTATATGTAATGTCATTGGTGGGAAATTAAATTTTTTTTCCCAATTAAAATTGCCATCGACATATCAAGGGAGAAAATTTAGTGCCTCTCGATAAGGTTTCTTCCCCTAATAAGAAACAAACAAGCCAAGGAATTTATTTGTAGGATACATCGTCAATGGATTTTTTGAACAAGGTATGGAAATCGATAAAAATGATATGCTTAGTGACCCGAACTATTTGAGACATAATGTGATATCCATCGAAGGCTGAAGGTTTCCATAAGTCACTGTGATTACAATTGCCAAAGCTGACATATGAACTTGATTGGGGATATTTGAAGCATAATTTGGGCCCTTAGGAGATCATAGAATGCAAAGCCACTATCAATTATTTGAAAATATTTAAACATAGAACACAATGAATTGAATCTTTTGAGCACATTTTAGAATCCGTTGGAGCATTAAGGGCGTAAGACATTTTTAGAAAGTATTTCTGAAAATGTGATGATTGTATCATATAGTTGAAGTGGGAAGATTTAGGGATAGTTTGGTCATTGGTGAATCATTTGTTACATATGAAGCTATTCATTCCAGCTTTTTCATTAGATTGTTTCACATTTATTATAAATGAATTTTTTTTATAGCTTCTAAGATAAACCAATGGACAATAATCTCAATGCTACTTTGAATTATGTTATGTAGTTTGATGATGAGTTTTATATCATCATAAATTCTAGTTCTTATCCTCTATCATCACCCTTGCAAAACCATTATTAGTTAT
>MU225145.1:2500905-2511683 GCA_018584345.1 Thuja plicata | reverse complement strand
ATCATGAATCAACCTTTTTGGTAATCTATTAGGATATACCTCAATTATAGAAGACGGTTAAGTCCTACTCTGTTAAGAGACTTAATGCTTCAATGGTTAAACTGAAACACAATGACCTGTTTCTAATGCAACTTTGAATTGCAAATATTCAGATCTATTTATGTACAATACCTCTCTGATCAATGTATAAATTCAATTCCTTTGTACTTCACACTTTCTACTCTATGATGTTGTGCTTCACTGTTCGTCAGTGTCTGCAGAATTCTTTAGCTCTCCCTTAGCTTGATTGATCAAGACTGTATGAAGTTTATCCTTCACCAGTTTCTCTTCAACATCTTCTTTCAATTCACTCCCCTGTGTATCTAAGTGCATATGAAAATGAATTATGCTTGTCCCTTATATAGACATGATTTTCCTTGATTCTTGATTCTTGATTCTTGGCGTGAAAAACAATCCAACCAATTTGATTTACGGATTTAACTCCTGATTTATCTCGTAGTTATCTTCTTGCCAAATGTATAAATCAATTTCTTTAACTATGGTCAAATAAAATAAATAAAACAACCAGTTAAGTCTATCCTTAAGATCTGCCAGCTAGATATTTTGTCATTTTCTGATCTCTCTGTTCTGTCAGTCAATTCTGCAGTTCATCGCCAGTGACAACTGCCAGTTCCGTCAGTGTATCTTCAGTTAGCTTTGGAATCTCCGTTCGTCGGGCATCATTGGATCTTGCTCATCGAGAAACTCTGTTTTTAGCTCATCGGGCATCCTATGATTTTTCTTCGTCAGGAAACACTGTCTTCTTCTCGTCGGGCATTACTGTGACTTTATCTTTGTCTTTACCGGTGGTGTGCACTCTGTCAGTGTTGTCTATCACTTAGTGAATACTTGACTTTTATGCATTTCTGAAAGCATAATCATTGTTCCATTGATTCTCTGAAGACTTTGGCATTATGTGTATGGCCACACAGATGATATCAAGTTGACATCAATGACAATAAAAACCATTAACTGATTTAATGTCTTGCATCATCTTCAACTTAACATTATCAAACATTTAATCAGTTACATGTCATCATTAGTCCCTTGCAATTATTGAAGGAAGATTCAATTTATATTCTTGCAATGCTTGTGTAGATATTTTAGATGTCTTATATCCCTGTTTGATTATCAAGGAGTTTGTGAAAAGTTAGTGTTTCCAACTTCTTGTTCAATTGGTCTCCCAACCAAAGGAGTTAAATTCATCTGAACTAGAAAGGATATAAATAAGGCTTAATTTCTCCGCATCTATAGCATTTGAATAGTTGATGGTGTTGGAATATATACTCTCTTGCAGGGTTGTACATAGGATTGAAAGTGAATTGACTCTATTACCCAAGTTGAAATAGGCATTAATCTTATCAATTGTTGGATATAGTCATTTGATTCATTGTTAAATTTTTGAGATATTCTATCTAGCATTCATTCAATTTACACATATTTTCAAAACATTCTTACAATTAACAAAAAAAAATTTAGTCTTGCAGTTTATGTTGTATTGATTACAGTTTGATTTGTTTCAAGTGCCCGTGCACTACTTAAGAGAGGGTTTAAAGTGCATTCTATCTTCTATAAAAAACCTCCAACCAATAAATTAAGGTTGTGTTATAGGTCTACCAACCTTGTTCATGCAAAGCCAGAATTGCAGAAGTTCCAACCTTGCCTTTGGTTGTGACTTGTTAGTTGGCCAAATCACTTGGGTTTCCCAACATTGGATTGACAAGTCTGGATAGGAACTCCATTCTATTGATTTTACAAGTAGTACCTTCTTGATAGAGTAGTCCTATACTTCTTAATCTGTCCTACACCTTTAATTCTAATCCGTGTCCAACTGGATTTCATTATTTGATCCCAAAGTGTGAACGATACCCGTTTTTGAAAATGAGTTGTAGCACCTCCAACCACCTCCTCAATCGCATGATTAATATGATATTTAATCCTCTCCACTGATTCAAATTTACTAGTAAATATTCTACTATTGCACTCTTCCCAAATCTCCCAAACCACAATTGAAGGGCTTACTATCCACACACTAGGCATCACTGATTACTTTTGCTTGTACGTCCAACTTGTGAAGACTTCCTTTAAAGATTTTTGCAATGGGCTCTGCCACCCCAGTTTACCCAATAACATCTCCCAACATTTCCTAGACACCTTATAATTTAAAAGAAGATGATCAATATTCTCCTTTGCCTCTTCACATAATACACACCTAGTTGGACCTTGGAAGCCAAATCTTTTCCTCCTCTCGCACATAGAATTCTGCCTCTAGCAGGAAGCCAAGAAAAGGACCAAACTTTAGGCAAACAATCCTTTCCCCAAAAGAGCTTGAAATTCCACTCCTCCCTCCTATCTACAATATGATATCCCACATTCACCGAGTAGTTTCCACTTTTAAGCGCACCAAAAAATCTTGTCCTCCTTACTGATAAAGACTATTTGCCTAAATATGAAAATAGAGTTCATCATCTCCTATTTCTGAGCACCAAGGTCAAGTCCCTCTAAGGATTTCCAACCCCATTCAATTCCTCTAATCCCCTATTTCATTTCAATATAATTACTAACTTTATCACCCCACACCCGTAGAAAAAAAGTTCCTTAAATCATGTAGATCAACATTGTCTTTGAGGGTCGGGAGACCATTCTAAGAGTCATCGCAAAAATTATCCTTGAGACCATTGCCAATCTACCAATAAATATGACTTGTAATGACTGATTGCAATTCAAAATGAAGTTCCAGACAACTGAGCCCTTATGAGGGTTCCTAATTGTTAAAATTTTGTTATCTTCCATATTATCCATATATTTGGCCTTTACAACTTTGACCCAGAGAATATTTTAGTTAATATAGATGGACCAAACTAAGTTAGCTCCAATAGCTATATTCATCATTTTCCAATCTCTGATCCCAACACCCCCACCATTTTTTGCCTTGCAAATTTCCTTCCATTCTAAAAGAGGTCATATGTCTTCATCCTGAGATCCATTCCAAAAGAACTTCCACATTCTTTGTTCAATAGTTTTAATCACTTTCCTTTCCCCAGGATCTTCATGCAAATCATTGAAAACATAGGGATAATAGATATAACTGACTTCAACATGAGGAATCTACCAACTGAAGTAAACCATTTTCTCTTCCATCCCTCCATCCTCTTAAAGAAACTATCCTCTAAATCTTTCCATAATGATGCCTTAGAAGCACCCCCGAATAGAGGAACATCGAGATATTGGCCTAGAAGTAGACCAACCCTCATCCCAAGGATTCTATAAATGTTTTGTTGCAGCTGTCTTTCAGTATTGAAAAATTATAATTCATAATTATTCCAATTAATGCTTTGGCCTAAAGCCCCACTATACTTATCCACTGTGGATATAATTACTCTTACCTCACTTAAATTTTCTCCCCCCATTAACTATGTGTCATCAACAAATTGGATATGTGATAGAGGATCTATCCCTTCCACAACTTTAATGCACTTTCACTATCCATCAATCAACTTCTTTGAAATTATCCTCCCTAGAGCTTATACCATTATGATAAATAGAAAAGGTGACAATGGATCACCTTGGCGAATGGATTTTTTTGAATCAAAGAAACCTTATGGGCTTTGATTGACCAAAACTTAAAGTCTAGGATTTCTTATACAACTTTCTATCCATTCCCTAAAAAAACTAATTTTTTCCAGCACTTTTAATAGGAAGTCACGGTTCACTGCATCATAAGATTTCTTTATATCAATCTTTACCATTATCCTTGAAGATTTAGATGTCTTCACTGAATGGATTAAATCATGTGTTGCACAACAATGATGCCTTCATAAATAGATTTTTTTGGAGGGAAGGCACTCTGTTCACTACAGATCATTGAGTCAAGGATCACTTTGAGCCTATTAGCTATAGTTTTAGTGATAACCTTGTTAATTGTGTTACATAAAGAAATAGGTTAGAAATCACCAAAACTAATCATTTCCTCCTTCTTTGGGATAGGAGCTATGAATATATTGTTAAAGTCCTTCAGCATGAATCTCCCACCTCTCGACTCTGCTACCACCTCCCAAACTTCCAATTCCAGAATCACCCAAAACCTTTGAAAGAATATGGTTGAAAAGATATCAGGCCCCGGGGCCTTCTCTCACCCTATGGAAAAAGTGTCTTCCTTACTTCCTCTAAAGTTATAAAGCTCATTAGCATTTGATTTTGTGCTTCTGAGACACATTTGGGGATAACCTCAAGAATGTCCAAGTCTGAATTGGAACTTATTGAGTACTCATAGAATATATTTTTGAAATATATTACTGCTTCAACATTGATTTCATCTGGGGTTTGTAGTAGCTCTCCATTTGCATCCAAAATTGAAAATATCTTATTGACATACATCTTTACTTTGACTGAGTTGTGAAAAAAGATCTTTCTTGTCCCCATCTTTGAGCCAAATTTCATGAGATTTTTGCCTCCAGAAGACCTCTTCCCTAGCAAGAGTTGCTGCATACTGCTTGTTCAAATACTGTTCCAACTGGAAATCCACTTCATCCATACCCTTCTCTATAATTATTGAATGTATATTTGAAAGTTCATTTTCAATTTTCAGTTTCTCTTCAAATATGTTTTTAAAAACCTCTATGTTCAAAATCTTCAATTAACCTTTAATGTATTGCAAATTCTTGAAAATATTAAATGCTTTGTTACCTCTTCTTAGAGGAGCTGAAGACCACCACTCTTTAAATTTTTCTTCCAACCTGGGGTCCTGCAACCACATTGATTCAAACTTGAAAGGATCTCTCTTTGGGGCAACGTCTTCCTGGATCCACAAGAAAATGGGATAGTGGTCTGAGCCTATAATAGGTATGATCTTAGTTGAGAAAATACAACATGTCTCCTCCCAATTCCCCACAATAAGAAATCTGTCAGGCTTCTGTGCAATATTGAGAAATCCACTTCTTCTGTTGGTCCACGGGAACTGACATTTCTCAACTCAACCTCAATAAGCTTGTTCTCTGTTCTGAACTCATCAAAGTATTTCTGACTTTACCCCATCCAACCTTTTCCCCCTAATTTTTCAATTGGTCTTAATATAGCATTAAATTCCTCCCCCCAACACAAACATGTCATTTGTATTATTTTGAAGTAATCCTGATACATCTTGCCAAACCATCTTCGTCACTGTTGGATTGTTGGGTCCATAAATGTTTATAGCTTGAAAAATAGTCAATAGCTTCTTAAAAAGCACCTCCACCCACATCCAATTCCTAATTTTAAGTTTAACCCTTATATCAACCATTGAATCTAGCCAAAGAATACCTAAGCCCCCCAAAGCACCAACATAATCAACAAAACAACCATTCCATTTTTGGAAGCAATTTTGAAATGAAAGAATATCCTCACCACTTAATTTTGTTTCTTGCAAAGAGATCACTTCTGGTCTCACCTGATGAAAGAATCTTTTGATCAGACAAATTTTGTTAGGGGAATTGCAGCTCCTGACATTCCATGAAAGGAGCCTCATTGCTCCCAGGAAAGGGCATAACCTTTTCATGATCTCAAGAGTTTGGTCTGGTTAGCAGCATTCCCTTCCATGGCCAATTTCACTTTTGTGAATTTTGCTCCCCTCTTGTTTTTTTCTCCAATATTCGGTTTGCATTTAGTTGTTAGAGTTTTCTCAATGACTCTACATTCTAGGACATCTGAGGTGTCCATGATCCCCAAATCATCTGCTCCCCCCTCTTCTTCCTATGAAGCATAATCATAATCCAAGAGTCATGATCTACATCCACACTTCTATCTCTAACCCCTTCAAAGGAGCTCTCAAGATTATAGATAAGAAAAATGTGTATGTCTTTAAAGCCATTTTCTATATTAGATTCACTGACACACTTCATCCCTATTCCTTCCAAGAACCCAAACACTACCTTAGACCCATCCAGCTGGAGATATATCTCTAAGGCTAGTTTCTCCATCCTATCATTCTCACACACTCTTGTGTGGCTTTGAGTACAATCAATAGAGGATTGTGGCATACAATCCAAAACTAAAACCAATCGACCATTCAGGGTGTGTTCATGTGGACCCCCCATGAATTCCAATGTTATCATTTTGTTTTTTCTCTTCATTCCCCATCTCCATGATTGATTCCACCTCTACGGAATTTTTCACCTATAAATCACCACCATCCTAACCCTGTGAATCATATTCTTCATCCCTTTTACTAGTTTGGTCTTCATCTCCTAATATAGATTTAAATTCATCTGAGTTAGCTTTTGAATAACCGCTATCTTTTTTTAAAATGGTGATGATTTCCAATTTTTACCAAGATTCCCATTCAGAGAATGCATTTTCGCCATTCATATCAGTCAATGAGTTATCCATAATAGCTCCTAAAGGTGACCCTTCAAAATTCATCTTATTCCTCTCCTCAGATAGCTTTAAAATCAAATTCTCCAAACAATCTTTATATAACCCTTTCCCCTTGTCTAGTAGTTTCTCTGTGTCTTGTTTGACTCTATCCTTCTTGTCATTCCCTGAATCCACACAAGTGTCAACTTCCAACCTCTTCTTCCACAACCCTTCCACTATCCGAATTTCTATTAAATCAGGGAGAGGGTGAGCCTCCTGCCACAAGATCAACATGCGAGGATAGATTGAAAAATCATTTTTCTCCACTGCTTCCTCAAACTTCATAAAGGTGCCAAGTCTATCTCCAATTAATTTTACATTCTTTGGGTCACAATATTCTTGAGGTAGATTTGGCATTTTGATCCAAATCGGGACCTCCTTCACCTTTTTGACAACTAGATCAAAATTAGGAGACCAATATACAAAATATAATCCCTTTCCCTCTATAAAAAACAACCCATTCTTAAAAAATCACTCTTTATCTTTTTCAATGGATCAGATCACTAAGAAGAATCCATTCAACAAGGTTTTAAGGGTACAATCCTTCCCTAAATGCTTTTCACACCATTGTCTTATTTTATCAAAAGAATGCCATGACCCTGCCCATTTGAGAAAGAAATCATTTGACTTCAAAAATCTTACTGTTTCACTCCATTCTTTGTTATCAATCAACATTGAAGCAACCAAAGCATGCTCTATGTGAGGGCTTACCGATTTTTGTGATTCCACTGTCGTCTCCTTCACTTCTTTCACCAAAAAAAATTCTCGATCTGCTTGAAATCGAAACCTCATGCCATCCTTAGAGGGTGCTCCAAAAAATGTGTTTCCATGAAGATTTGTTTCATCCCTTGTGCATTTCAGTTATCTCATCGGTGTTGAACCCTTGCATTTGAGGAATCCCATCTATTTTGTCATTGTGGGTCAGCCCTTGTGTTAAACCTTGGTTGGTTTCTGCGATTAAATGACCATCCAAACCCCAAGCGACCGCTATAATGCAACCCTTCATACTTGCAAAACTCTAGTCTCAGCACCACTGCTTCTCCCGTTTCCGCTCCATTCATTCCATTTACAATAATTATTACAAACCAAAATTGTAAGTATTTTAATAATATTAAAATACTACGTTTAATAAAGCATAGAATTATATTTAAAATATTAAATAATAAATTGTCATTATGCTCCTAAGAAGTATTTAGAGAGCAAAAATGTATGTTTTAGAAACTTCCATTTGAGAGGCAACCTTTTTTGTTTTTGTTTTGAAGAAGATTTGAACTCAATACCATTTAGGTGCTTATATTTCATTAGATATAATGCTAAAAATTTTATATATAGATTTTAACTTAAACAAGAGACATCTTGTAATGCTCTTATGTTGTTGAAGTAAGTACAATGCTTAAATTTTCATATCCAATCACTTCATAATTGTTTGCGGTATTTAATGTATTAATCATTTCTTACATAATTCACATATAAAATTTTATTTAAACAAGAGGCATCCTATATTATTCTTGTCCAATGATCTATGAAAAAATAGGGGCAAGACAAGTAGTGTTCTCGTAGTTATGGTAACCTTGAGTAACACCTATGCCATCATTTTCAGATGCACAAAATGCATCATACTTTTCATCAATTGAGTGAGTCAATGCAACATCCAAGGTGCTAGGCCAAGGCTCATCCTCGAGTCTCACTAGACTACAATATAATCTTATGTATGTTAATGGTGTACCTAGAGCCAGTTGTATCTAACTGTTTTGTTTGGTTACTGGATCATAGTCAAATGACATGATAATATGATCAAAGTGGTCCAAAAATAGTTGATAATGCTACACCCTCACCATTTGTTGTATCATTCCTATCCATCCTCCCAGAGTTTCGTACAAGATCCTTATGATTTATTTAGCTTGAAATCTATCAAAATTGGCTCTCCAATATAGAAAATCATCATTATGCCATGACCTCTTCAGTGTGTAAGCATGTGCTTGTGGGGAGAAGAAACATTTTTGATGTCACTGTGGTTACAATTTTATTGGTGTGTGATAGTTACTTTCTACCCAAGGTCAAACACCTTAATGACCAAGTTGACATTCAGATTAATTATGTTCAAAATTACTTCCACATCATCATGCAAAACTACAAGAATCTATTCAAGTGGAAGGAGAAGTTTGATAAGATCTTAATGTCAGTTTCCATGAATTTAGAAAATGGGGGTTAACTAATTGTGTTATTAGTCTTTTATTTTTGACTACTTATATTGACATTATAAATTATTAATTATAGTTTGAATGAAATTTATGTGTTTGTAATTTGTAGTTTGAAGGGAATTTATGTGTTCATTGGAAAAGATTCAATTTTATTTTTTATTAAAATCAACAACGTAACAAGGGTGTTGACCCTTCACAACCACAACCCAAAGACAACAAAAGTGTTCATGAAGACACAAACAGAAAAGGTGCTGACAAATACAAAATACAACAAATAAAAATCACACTAGCATAAAGGCTAGTAGCCCACCTCAAGAGTGGGAAGACAACTCACCCACAACATGTGGAAATAATTTGAGGTTAAAGAACAATTTTTCCTACGTTGTTAGCCAATTGTCCAGGCAATTGTTGGGCAACTGTCAGGCAATCATTTAGGCAACTATCCATGCATTTTTTAGGAAACTGTCAGGAAATTGTCGGGAAATTGTCCAGGAAATGTTTTCATTAGGATCCCCACTACAAGGGGAGAAGCTAATGAAACTCTATTTGAAAAACTGTCAGCTCAAGGGGCTGATTGTTGAGGAAGGTGTACATTATCTACCAAAGATTGGAACAAATCAAGAGCAACAGAAGCATAAGGGTTGTCACAGACATATGGGGCTACACTAGTAGGATATGAGTGATATTCACATGGACAATTTGAATTATAGAAAGAGCATCACCCATATTCGCAATAGGGGCATCACCCAAATTTGTAGCAGGATCATCGCCTAGATTGGTTAGATTCAATTTTGTTGATTAATCTTTTTTTTGGCGGGTAAAAGGCCTAGGCCAAAAATTTTATTGCTTGTGTATTTTAACATTACAATAGATGTCTGATTCACTGTGAGCACCGGTACGAAAGAACGAGACCAAGAAAACCTTCAGTCTTGCTTGAGGTTTTTCAACCCAATTCATTAAATAATTAAAACACAACTTAAAAAAAGTTTTGCCCTGGACAACCGGAAAAAATTTAGCCCTTGGTCTATACAGGTCTAGTTTGATACATTTAAACTTATTTCAAGGTTTTACTTTGTAAGGTGTTCTTCAGATTTATCTAGATGTGTTTGCTTGAAATCCTTTTTTTTACACCCGTGCTTTCTTGAGATATTATTTTCTCATAAGATATGTATATCTTTTCATTTGATCTCTTATTCCTTGCCTTTGTTGTTCTTTCTATCTTGGTTTGGCTTGATTATTAAAACTGATGTTTGGGATTTACTTTATGACTTAAATCACAACTTAAAACAACACGAAAACTCTACCAATAATCTTTTTAAGATGTTAGTATAGACCTTATAAATTTCTTTGATTAAATGCATATTCAAAGATCATAAATAGTAATCTTTTATTTTCATAACTTTCATTACCTCAATATGTATTTTGTGGACAACATTAGGTATTTAATCATCTAGAACTGTTGCAACCAAATATTTTTGTATTCTTAAATCACTATTAATCTATTTCATCCTACATTTTGAGAGATTATAAATTTTATAGAAAAATCATCGTTGTTTGTGATTGTAAGGGATGTACTAAAATGAACCATCAGATTGTTTGAAATTAGTAAATATTCCAGGTGTAGATTATAATAGCAACATTTGGTCTCTATATGAATAAACAAAATAAATAGACTAAATCCCTTATGTATCAAGGGAAGAAATGATGTTAAAACCTTTAACCCTTCCCTGTTACACATCACTTATTTCCATTGCAACGTCAACATTTGGTATTAACCCCTAATCTATTCTTATTTATAAGAGAGGGTAAAATAGTTTTTGTTAGTAGATAAATTCATGGAATACATATCTTACACACACACACACACACACACACACACACACTTGTTAACCTTTAGTCATATATCATTGACCGATACGAGCATAATTAATAATAATTATTGCCATAATTGGATCATGTCTGAATTTATCCTTTGCTTACTCTCTAATCAAAAAAGAAAACCATGAAGTCATCTATACCATATTATTTTTCTCTTACCCCATCAAAAGTGACCACAAACATTTGTGAGTAGGCTCTCCAAATTTAAAATATATTTCAGATAGGTTGGATTAACCATAAACATACATGTCAATAGGTATCAATTTCTCT
>MU225145.1:2490189-2500628 GCA_018584345.1 Thuja plicata | reverse complement strand
GACTTCCATGGCTTTAGACAGAGAATCAACATTTCAAGTTTTAAGAAATCATGGTAATTCCTAAACAGGGCGTAATAATCTTACTTTTAAAGAAATTAAACCCCACGCCATTTTAGCCACAGATCTGGTAGTGCAAGAAGATCATTCAATCAGAGGTGAAGTACTGAAGGCCTCTTTCTTGAGGTCAACATAGAAGGAAATTTTCCATGTTGACTTCAAGAAAAGAGAGCTTTAGTATATTACCAAGCCAAGGATTTTAGACCATTCTTAATATGGGTAAGAAAATAAATTTAAGTAACCAACTTTCTTATAAAAGACTCCTATAATATTTCCCAGAATTATCCAAAAATTTGTCATAGCTCTGAGAATCGTAATAGTGATTTATGACAAAACCTTAATATAGATATTCCATTATTGAATTCAACCAACTCTTCTTTAGTTTGACACAACCTCATTTTTACATAATATAATTTTGGATATCTACTACTTGTTTCAAATCTATTGGTCTTCATACATAAGTAACATCTGGTAAAGTTTATCTGACATGCAAATATTAAGAACATTTATGATGTCTAGCATGGATTTCAAGAAAGTTTATTGATTTCTCATGTTAGATTCCTTGGTGTGTTTCATTGTCTTGGAGCTTTCTGTATCATAATTTTCTTCCGCTTCCCATCCCCGGTTACCAACCCGATCTTCCTGAATGAACATATCAAACCAATCTTCCTCTTGTGGCCTTCTGACAGGTAGGAAGTGAAACAAAAAGTTTAGATTTCTTCTGATGGAGGAACATATGTTCCTTAAGGTATCCAAATCTTCTCTTATTAAGATGGGTAGGGTGGGAGTATACCATGGGGAATCATAATATTGCGGTTTTGGAATGGTTAGATCACCCCTAATGTTGTTGATCTTTATAAAATATATATGTTTTATGTTTAGATCACCCTTAAATATTGTTGGAATAAAAAAAACCAAGCTCATCTTTTGGGTTTAAAGTTTATTTATTTATTTTTATTAATATATTTTATTTTTTATTAATATTAATTATTTTTGTTAACGTTTTATGATAGCTGCAAATGTAATAACACTCTAATTTGTATGTGTTTTCCAAATGCAACAATCTCTCTTTCATTTATATTGGGAATGAAGCTAGGAGAGACATGTCCCTTTATGAGACATGTCTATTCATTATTATTTATAAGAAAGGACATGCATCTTCCCATTAATTATAATTTAATCAATCTTATAATGTTTCATAAATCAATTATTAATTAATAATAATATAATAATATAATATTAAATATTAAATGGTTGCGGAGAGAGGATATGGAGCGAGGGAGACAATGGTCAAATTTTTTGAACAAGGGTTTTAGGTGCCACGCTGGTTTTGACTACCAGGGACAAGCAGAAAGGAGATGGCCTTTCAATCAACGGCCACTACAATTTTTCAAACGGCCCCAACAACCTTTTGAGCTTGGCAGGATCCGGAGAGAGATCAGGCAGGTGGACATTTTTTTCTTCAGAAATGGCTCTAGAAGGGGGGGCCATCACTATGCTCCAACAAGATTCAAAGACATCGAACAGACTACGGAGACCCAAGCAGGCAGGACAAGCCAAAGGGGAAAAAGAGGTAGCTACTGCTAAACCTGCCTTAGTTCCACCTTTTTTACTTATAGAGAATAGGGAGTGGAGTGATAATACAGATTTCCTAAGATGCAAAGATTCTTTCTTAAAATGGACCGGATCCTGGCTTGCTTATGAAAAAATCAAAGTTTAGGTCTCTAGTCATGCTAGTGTAGACTGCACCCCGAAAACCCTCTCAAATGGATTTTATGTGGTGATATTCTCAATAAATGAGATCAAAGAGGATGTCATACAGTAAGGTCCCCACTTCATGGAAGGCTTGGGCCTCTACATCAAGGATTGACAACCAAATTTTGACCCTTCCAATGAAAAACTTGTTGATATACCTCTGTGGATAAATTTAAAAAACCTCCCGCGAGAATATAGGCACACTGAAACCCTAACCTTGGTGGGAAACATGCTTGGGAAATTTTTTGACTGTGGGAAGGAACTCAACAAGAGAGATCTATCAACATACATCAAAATTTTCATTTTATGGAAAGATGTATGCCCCTTACCAGAGTTCATAGAACTCAGATTGAGCACGGGAACATGGAAACAACAGATTGAAAAAACAAGCCGGGAAGATGAAGAGATAAATTTAATTTGGAAAATGGGAAAAGGAAAAAGGTTCAATGTTGTCTAGGAAGAACTCTTAAGTGAAAGAGAACATAGTGGGATACCAACATAAATTGGGGCAGACAGTGTCCTTACGTAAAATCAAAAACTCAAACTGTAAGGGGGGAGGGAACAAGCAAGGGAAACACAAACCTTGAGGACATTTCCATTGAGGATTCACTCACAAATATGGTTAAAACCATTCATCAAACCAAGAAGACAACTAATCCTCATGGGGATAGGTAGGACAAAGAAGATTTTGAACAAAGCCAAACAATGGAAAGAAATCCACAAAAATAGGATGGAGAAAATCTCAGGTCCTCGAGCACAGAACAACAGAAAATATGCACTGGGGGGGGGGGGAATGTAAAATTTAGAACCAAAAATATAAACTGGGAGGAGTTGGTCTTCAGCCATACAAGTCACAGACCTCCAAATTCAAAAGAAATAAATCTTGAAGGGACACCTGAAACACAACAAAGACCAGAACCAAAGCAACAAGCTATTGATAGGGGGTCAAACCCTTGCAAGGACCTATTGGCTGAGAGACAAGGAGAAGACAAGGAATATGAACCAGCCACTTGTATTGACAATATGGGAGCTTTAATCAAAGACATTCCCATATTTCCCATCAAAAACTTAGGTGACTCCTTTGAAGGAGCCAGGGATAGTGGGGGAAACATTCTGGAAAACAATGACAATGGAGGTGGAGATGATTTACATACAAAGTATTTTTTGGGACTTTATGAGCAGCTAGATATCATAGTAGTCAGAACAATAGGGTAATTAGATTCCTCCATTGATAAGGCTGCACTAGGTGAAAAGAAAAAGAGGGGAGCAAGCACCCTGAAAATGAGGCTTTCCAAGGCTAGATGTGCGAGTGGCCAATGCAAATTGAGATAGGGAAAAGGAAATGCCTTTTCCCAGGCACAATGAAAATCTTATATTGGAATGTCAGGGGATGCAATGCCTCTGAAAAAATTTGCCTGATCAACTAATGTTTTGATCAGGCAAAACCTGAAATAATTTTAATACAAGAAACTAAACTCAAAAGTGAGGAATGTAACAAGTTTGCAGCAAAATTCCCAAGATGGAAAAGCTTTTTTGTAGAAGTTGTTGTGGAATCAGGGGGATTGGGTCTTCTATGGAAGGAAGATGCAGTGAATATTGAAATCATCCAGCAAAACAAATCATGGTTGTGGGCTAAGGCAGATTCAAAACAACTTCTCAAAAGGATCAACATAATAAACCTTTACGGTCCCAATAGCCTAGTTCTAAAACCCACTCTATGGCATGAACTAACCAAAATTTTAAGGGACTATCTGGAGGAAGTCTTTCTCCTTGGGGCAGATTTCAATGCCATACTCAGACCGGAAGAAAAAAGGGGTGGCCTTGGGTGGGCAGGGCAAATTCAAAGGGACTTTAACAACTTTATCATGGACAATGGTTTAATGGAGATAGAGTTAAAAGGTGGAGACTTCACCTGGACAAATAGAAGACTGGATTTCAAGATTGGTCGGCCATCTAATGGATATGCATGGCTGAGATACTCCATATAACGGGTTCAGATCACTACCTCATTGGATTGAGAATACAAGAAGACATGGTTCCTGATAGGTTCCCTTTCAAGTTTGAAGCCATGTGGCTCAGAGCGGAAGGCTTCGATGAATTGGTGAAACTATGGTGGAATAGTGCTCCACATAGAGTGGGCAATAAAGCTTTCATTTTCAAAAAAAAAAAACTTCAATTCCTCAAAGAGAAGCTCAAAGTATGGAACAGGGAATGCTTTAAAAATATTTTTGAGGAGAAATACAAACTAGAAGAGGAATTAAAAACACTTAATGGGTAGATAATCACACAGGGAATGACTAACCTCAAATTTCTTAAGGAACACAAATTTAAGAAAGAGTATGAGGAAATTATAGCTTGAGAGGAGACCTACTAGAGGAAACATTCAAGAGAGTTGTGGCTTTAGGATGGAGACCGTAATACAAAGTTTTTCCACAACTCTGTCAAATTCAAAAGGGCAGGAAACATAATTTTTTCCATTAGAAATTTGAATGGACAAACCTTAGAAAAGGAACAGGAAATCAAGGAGGAGGCTATGAGATACTTCTCAAATATATTTTGTACAAAATGACAACAAAATATCCACTCCGAGGACATTTTTATAACAATCCCAACATGCGTATGCCCAACCCAGAATGACTTCCTCATGAAGCCAACCACTATTGGGGAAATCAAGAATGCCTTGTTTGGGATGGGGGGCGACAAGGCACCAGGTCCTGATGGCTTTACTGCCCTCTTTTACAAACATTTATGGGGGCTCGTGGGATCAAAAGTTTGGGAAGTTGTAGAGGAGGCACGCAAAGGAAAATTTATCTTAAAAGATCTGAAAAACACTTTAATTGCATTGATTCCCAAAAAAACAGACACCTCAGGATTTGGAGATATCAGACCAATTGCTCTATGCAATGTTGTATACAAAATTATTTCCAAAACCATAGCAAATAGATTGAAATGTATTTTGATTTCAGTAATATCAAAATAACAAAGTGGTTTCACTCCTGAAAAATCAATCTATGAAGGGATTATTGTTGCCCATGAGGCCATTGACATGGTCTGAAAGGCCAAGAAAGAAAAAATGTTGGTAAAATTGGATATCAAAAAAGCCTATGATGAACTGGAAAGGTATTTTCTACTCAAAATTATGTTGAAGTTTGGTTTCTCTAAGGATTGGGTTGACTGGATAGAAGGCTACCTCAACAATGTTAGGCTTTCTATTCTAGTCAATGGCAGCCCACAAGTTTTTTTTTAAACATGAAAAGGCATCAGACAGGGGGACCCTCTATCCCCTTTCCTATTCATCATCATGGCGGAGGCTTTGGGCAGATTGATAAAGGAAAAAGAGATATAGGACTATGGAAAGGCATCAATGTGGCTGCAAGAGAATTGACCCTCTCCCACCTGCAATTCGTTGATGACACCTTCCTAGGGGGGAAGCATCATGTAGATAAGCACGAATGATGAAAACAACATTGGACACATATACTACAGCATTGGGTCAGTAGGTTAATTGGCTAAAATCATAGATTTATTTCTTTAATACTTCCCCCCAGCGATAATGTGAGATATACAAAGTTTTGGGCATGAGGAAAGGCACCCTCTCGTCAAAATATTTAGGCATACCTATTTTTGGAGGAGCAGGGAAGGCTGAACTTTGGACTGATCTGACCTCAACAATATCAAAAAAGATGACAGGATAGAAAGGGAAATGGCTATCATCGGCTGATAGAATCCTCATGCTAAAATTAGTTATATCAGCAATGCCTGTCTTTCCAATGTTTTGCCTTAGGATCCCAACCAACATTATAAACAAAATAGGACAAGGAATGAGGAAATTTTTCTGGAATGAAACAAGTCAGGAAGATAAAATCCCTCTTCTTGCATGGGATCAAATATGCAAGTCTAAAAAGGATGGAGGAACTGGAATCAGAAATTGGCAACTCATGAACACTGCTTTAGGTGCCAAGTTGATATGGGATATTCAGAAAAAACCCAACGACATGTGGGTCCACACAGTCAAAGAAAAATACCTTGACAACCAAGATGATAACCACGTCCTCACAATCAGAAACCCACTTCAGGGATCAGCAATGTGGAACTTCATTATCTCATGCAGCGTGGTTATCATGGATCACATATCTTGGAATGTGGGCAATGGTCAGCTAGAAAAATTATGGGATGACTCTTGGAATGGCCTCCCAGCCCTAAAAGAAAATGGGGACTTACATGACTTGTGAAATTATTTCATTAGGAAATGGGGGGAAAACATCTCCGACTACTTAGAACCAATTAAGGAAGCACATGGTAGAGAATGGAAGTGGAAATTAGTGGACTAGGAGAACATACCAGAACAACAAAAAGTGACAATGAAAGAAATAATGAAGGGAAAAAACATTATCCTAACTTCAGAAAAAGATAGTGTGATGTGGTGTGCTTCAAAAAGGGGTGACTATTTAGTAAACTTGGGCTATCAACTACTAGAAAGAACAGATAGGGAAGAACAATGGATGACAAAGTTATGCTGGAGAAAACACTGCCTCCCCAAAGTAGGGTTTTTCGCATGGCTAGCCACTAGGGGAAGAATCCTAATGGGAGAGAGAAGGAAAAAATTAGGATATCAGGGACCCATAAAATGTTTGATGTGTGGAGAGGCTGAAGAAAATTTTGATCGCCTTTTAGAAAATTGTAAATTAGCTAGTTCATTTTGGGAGATGATTCAACAAAAAATTGGATGACAAGGCCCTCTACAAAACACTCTCAAATAAATTATGCTTGGATGGCCCTCTGTACCCAAAAGGTCTCACCTGAATGCAATTTGGGACATCAGTCCCTCAACACTGCTTTGGGAAATCTGGAAGGAGAGGAACCGCAAAATTTTCAGGCAACAAAGTGAAATTCTACCTATGCTGAAGACAAGGATAAATAGCTCAATAGAAGAAATCATGACAATGTCAACAAACAAAAAATCTATGAAATGCCCTTTCACCAAATCAGATAGAAGAATCCAAAACAAATGGCCCGGAATCAAAATTTGATTTTGGGGCAATAGCCCGAAACACAAGTCCCAAAAAAAGAAAGGAGTAAAATGGGAACCACCAGATAAGGATTGGATCAAAATTAATTTTGATGGGGCCTCAAGAGGTAACCCTGGAGTTTCCAAAACTGGGTTCATTGCATGAGATTGGCTAGGGAACCTACTAGCCTTTGAAGCAGAGAAGATCACAGAGGGAAAAAACAACATGGCTGAAGTGCAGGCAACAATGTTGGGGGTCAAATTGGGTTTGAAGCTAGAAATAAAAAATATACACCTAGAAGGTGACTCAGCTATCATTGTCGTGGCCATTCAAAAAAGAAACATTTGGGCCTGGCACCTCCAATCCTCCATAAATTACATCACAGAACTCCTCAAAGGCTTCAAAAATTACAAAATATCACATGTTAGACGTGAAGAAAATTTTGAGGCTGATAGACTATCTAACTGGGCGAAAAAATTTGTTGTGGTTGGCGCCAAGTAGTTCAAAAATTTCATTAACATAACCATTGAAGTAGAAGGATGCTTGAAATAATCATCATAACACATGCATTAAATCCGTGGCAGCTGAAAAGATTAAGTTTTCAAAGGGGCAAAGTTGGTGGTGTGTGTTTCAAAAAGACAGATGGGACAGGAAAATCAAACTGTGTGATCGAAGTGAGCTGACATCATGACATACTAAGCAAAACATCTCCCTCTAAATTGGCAGTGACTAGTGGACACAGTAAAATGTGCCATCATAAATGATTGAAAGATGACACAAAGCCACCTGCGCTCAGACAACAAAAGAAATAATTTTATGGTCATCCTCCTCTTGACTCGTGCAAAATGAAATCACACAAAGGAAAAGACTGACGTAGGCTTTTATGAAAAGAAAGAATCATTAAGGAGACTGGGTTGTGATGGGACGGGATTGCAGCGCTAGAACAAGTCATTAATGAAAGCTCCTTTTGGTTTTTTATTATCACTTACCTCCTTGCACGACATATATGCTCTCTCTCTCCATAAACTATCAAATCTCTCTCTTTTCCTTTCTCTTGTAGTTCTAACAATCTTGCTAGTTTTAAACATAGTGCACGCTGATTACAGAGATGGAGGCCACCTTTACTCTGAAACCTAAGAGAAACAAGCAGCAAAAGGGTTTCTTTGGTGTCATCAAGGTGAAAACAATCCAACAATTACTCTGTTGGACCACAAGGGAGCTGGAAGAGGCTGTCATGGAAACGTTGGGCCCAAATTTCATTGAAGCTATCCATAGAGGGCGTCTGAATGTAGACATTCCTTCGATGATAATGGCATGGGCACTGGAGCTTAAGGTGGAGTACGACAAAGCATGGGAGGTTTTGAATGCGCTCTTCAAAAAGGATATTTTGGAGGGCATGGATTCCTTTTTCGAGTGGGCGTGGTCGGGAATGGGATTCAACATCTTAGAATGCATCACAGACGAAGACCAGGAGAGGGTGACAGGCTTAATCCCCTTTGTGCATTGGCCTTAGGGTGTAAACATAGACGATTATAGGATGGAGAGGTTCATTGGATGGGATTCCATAAAGGAAACAATTGACAATCGTCCCCCTCCAACATGTGCAATGGGCATAATTCTAAACCTAATAATCCCCAGGACGAGAAGGTATGTGGGAATTTCCTGCAGAGCACGTAGAGAATAAGGTCATGAAGATTTGAACAATAGTTTTTTGGGAGGGGAGCTTACTATAATAAAATTATCCAAATTTTGGTTTGGCCACAACGACATGATGAAAGTGCTCAAATGAGGCCTCGTCCTACATTCCCTTTTTTGAAGAAGTCTCTGCCACAAAGAAGACAATACTACTGAAGGATATGGGAGCGCTCGGGCAGATTCATGAACCCCAACCATGCCCTTCACACTGCTCTAAAAATGGGTGGAAATTGAGCTCTGTAGGTGTTTTTTCATAAAAGTATATAGATTTGATCTTTCTAGATAAAGAAGATAGCTTCATAGAAACTACAATTTTTTGATGGGTGAAGTTGTTTCCTACCCTTTTTGTTATAAAAATTGTAAGAGCATACGCCAAACAGTAAGGCGGTTCATCTTATTCTACACATACTTGAAATGTAGACCTACCTTTTTTATAATAATACAGACAATACTATTACCGATAAAAAAAATATTGGATATTAAATTTCATATGATTAATAATAATATAACATATATATTATATTATTATTAATCAACATATATTATATGTATTCTAATGATCATACGACTGAAGCTACAAACATTAACACTCCCTCTTAGCTTGGAAGGAAGATCAAAGAGAATGTGTAGTGGTCTCCTGTGTCAACACTTATGACCCTCACCATATATATACAAAACATCAACACTCCCTCTTAGCTAGGGAGGATAAATCAATCCAATGTCAACACTTATATGACACTTGACAACATCAATCATATTATGTAAGAAATAAAAGAATCATCCTCATGTTGTAATCAATTGAAACATAGTCTCAAGATGTGGATTGCCTCCATCGACTATTCTATCCACAAGCTCTCAGGTGGATTGCCTCCATCGATGATTCTATCGGCAATTCTATCCACAAGCTCTCAAGTGGATTGCCTCCATCGGCAATTCTTTCCACAAGCTCTGGTGTGGATTTCCTCCATCGGCGATTCTATCCACAAACTCATGAGCTTCAGAGTGGATTGCCTTCATCGGCGATTCTATCCATAAGCTCTTGTGTGGATTGCCTCCATCGACGATTCTATCCACAAACTCATGAGCTTTAGAATGGATTTCCTCCATCGGCGATTCTATCCACAAGCTCTCGTGTGGATTGCCTCCATAGACGATTCTATCCATAAACTCACGAGCTTTAGAGTGGATTGCCTCCATCGAAAATTATATCCACAAGTTCTTGGGTGGATTGCCTCAATCGACGATTCTATCCACAAGCTTCTCAAGCTTTAATGTGGATTGCCTCAATCAACTATTATGTCCACAAGTTTTATCTATTATGATATGTTTCAGCCATCACAAGATGTCTATCACAATAGAAGGTCAATTTAATAAGATCGTCACCTTCCAATAACTTTCACAAATACAAGTGATAGTCATTTGGAAGTCGTCACTTCCTCATGATGTACACAGGGGGCAGGCCCATAAAAAATATGGAGTCACACACATGAAATCCATCATGCCTTAGCACAAAGGGTGAAAACAAGGGATTTCACCTCGAACTTCTCTCACAGAGAAGAACTCATTGAGCAAATATCAATCTGTTGATAATCCAAGATTGCTTTAAACGAACTGTCAAAATCCCTTTGATTTTGATATCAATCTTCTTAGCTCCTCGTCCAAATTTACCTCTGAAGAATCAGAATCCCTCTGAAAATAGTTTCTTGTGCTTTTTTCCTGAAGGTATGTCAGAGAGAGATTACAAATAGCTTATAAACTATACTATCTCATACGGAAATACCAAAGATAGAAGCATGCAAGATTTTACTAGCTAATATTATAGCATAAATTTCAAACTCAATAATTCATGTGCATTAATAAAACATGGAATACTTATCTTAAGTTTCAAATATTTCCTTTTGTAAGGTGAGCCCATATAGGAAA
>MU225145.1:2461186-2490114 GCA_018584345.1 Thuja plicata | reverse complement strand
CATTGGTTATTATTCCCCCCACAATGTACAATTCCCACTCTTATATCGTTGAACAATACTCATGTCTTCTTGTGAAATGACTTGATTGCTCCAAGAGAGGTGACACTCTATAATTAATTATTTCTTTTTAGAAAGAGACACACTTCCTTGAATACATTCTTCTTTGTTGATTCTTCACCACGATCATAACAAATTAATATATCTCTTTAATGAAAGTTGCTTTTAGGAATTTCACATAGACCCATACACAGTCTGTCATAACTTTTAAATCCCACACTTTCTCTCCAATCGCTCTGGTGAGATTATTCAAAATTTGGTTTTCCCCAACATATCCAAAATTAAGAAAAATCCAACGGTGGATTTGTGAGATATGGTCCCTTTACGTAGACTATATTTTCTGAGACAGTCACACATTCACCATCAACAAACTACTCTCTTACATTTGTTGTCTAGCTCTGATACCATGTTAAGGTTTTACGATAGCTGCAAACATAATAGCACTCTAATTTTTATGTGTTTTCCAAATGCAACAATCTCTCTTTTTATTTATATTGGGAATGAGGCTAGGAGAGACATGTCCCTTTATGGGACATGTCTATTCATTATTATTTATAAGAAAGGACATGCCCATTCACATTAATTGTAATTTAATCAATCTTATAATGTTTCATAAATTAATTATTCATTAAGAATAGTATAATAATTTAATATTAAATTTCATATGATTAATAATAATATAACATATATTATATTATTATTAATCAACATATATTATATGTATTCTAATGATCATACGACTGAAACTACAAACATTAACAATTGTTTATTTTAGTTATTTTATTTGAATATATGTCATAAATAAATAAATATATTATTAATAAGAAATATAAATATTTTATTTATTATTATATATTGGTGGTGAAGTGAATACAAGTACACAATGTCAAGATGTGATAATGTGTTTTTTTAGGATCTTCCCTTCATTCTTTAGCTTTCTTAGTTTTTATAAGAAACATAAATATTTTATTTATTATTATATATTGGTGGTGAAGTGAATAAAAGTGCACAATGTCAAGATGTGATAATGTATTTTTATGGATCTTCCCTTCATTATTTTAGCTTTCTTAGTTTTTGTTGTTGATGTTCATATTTGAATAGCCCATCCTATATTTCAGGTCTTTAAAATAGCAAAAAACATTGTTCATTCTTTAAACTTATTCCTTGAACATTAAGAATAATAAGACAAAACTTATAATTTGTGACGGATATATAACTTTTGACGAAAGATCATAAACTCCTTGCCACAAACTTCTCACTAATACTTATTTCTAACTTCTCATTCCTTTAACTACCCACTCCCTTCTTATTAGTTTCTAACGACAGGAAACTATTGAGGCTGAAACAATTAAACGATGATTACTCTTTTTGTGTTCAACCAATCAGCCAACATTTGAGATTTTTTAGATTTTTTAAGGTTTTCTATGTCTATAAGGGCATGATTGGTAGTTGGAATGGAATTGACATTATCTAATTCCCAGTTTTGTTTCTTCCATGTTTGTGTCCATCAAAAAAATTGGAATTGGAATTTTGAAATTCCAATTTTACCCCAAAATGGGCATACACATCTTCCACCCAAATAGGTGGAATTCAAATTTCGAATTCTAATTCCAATTTTTATAAAACCAAATTTAATATCTCGTTGGATCCGTGACTTCTCCAAACCTTCATTCTGAAACACATTGGTATATTATATTGTTGCATGTGTGTGTGTATACATATGTATGTGTATGTATATATACACGTGTGTATATACACACATGTATGTGCATGCATGTATATACGCATGTGTATATATACACACATATGTGTATATACATACATGTATCTATACACACACACACACATATATATATATATACATGTATGTATATACACATATATACATGTGTCAATATACACACATGTGTGTGTATATATACACATGTATACACATATATGTGTATATATGCACATGTATGTACATGTGTGTATATACACACATATATACATACATGTATTATACACACACATATACATACACATATTTTACACGTGTGTATTATACACACATGTGTGTGTATATGTATACACACATATATACATATGTGTGTATATATAGGTGTGTGTATATATATACACATGTGTGTATATATACATAGGTGTGTATATATGTACACGTGTATATATATTCAAAAAAATGAAGAAATTAACAATTAAAAACCCTTATGCTTCTTCTTAGTCATCTTCCGGGTGAGCCAAATGGGTCCAGCCCATATTTTGGAAATCATTTTCAGGATAAGTATCTTCCAGAATTACAACATCTCCCAGAATTGACTATATCTAGCATTTGGTATTCCAGCACCCAAACGGACTCTAGGCCTGTTTGGTAGCTTGAATATGCCTGGGATTGACATTATCTAATTCCTAGTTTTATTTCTTCCATGTTTGTGTCCATCCAAAAAAACTAGAATTGAAATTTCAAAATTCCATTTTTGCTCCAAAATGGGCATATGTGTCTTCCACCCAAATAGGTGGAATTTAATATCTCATTGGATCTGTGACTTCTCCAAACCTTCATTCTGAAACACATTGGTATATTATATTGCTATATACACACACATGTGTGTATATATGCCAATATATACACATGTGTGTATATACATACTTTTATATATACACACATGTGTGTATACACAAGTGTGTGTGTATACATACATATATACATATGTGTGTATATACACATATATACACACATGTGTATACACACATATATATATGTGTGTATATACATATACATACATGTGTGTACTTATACACCCATGTGTGTATTTATACACCCATGTGTGTATATATACACACATATATACTGATGAACTACAACTGACTATATGTTTGAAGTCATTTGTTGATATTCAACTGAGTTGTAGAAGTGATGATAAACATTATCAGTTGATGTATTGTCATTGATGTCAACTTATTTAAGTATTATTATGGCAGAGAACATTTGTTATGTATTGAAGATTTGGAACAAACAACGTTTTTGTGGTCGGAAAAATGAAGAATTATGTATACACCGGGTAAAATTCAGTGTATATCGAGTGACAATATTAACTGAACAAGGGTTTGCCGACACAACTATTGAATTAAAGCAATTTAATTATAACCAAGGCTGACTAAATGTTGAGCTGGCAATTGATGATTTTGAGGTAACAGAAAAAAGTTTTTTATCTGATCAAACGATTATGAAAATTCAAGGAAGATCGGACGACAGAGATTGAAACATGTTTTTAACACAACAGCTGAGGAAGGATCAAGCGAGAAAATGAACGATCAAAATTAAATGGCGAGATTTGAAGGATGAAAATTAAATGATCCATGATGTCTATATAAGAGACAAGAGATTCATTTCTGAGTAGTGCAAGTATTGATAGATGTTGAAGCATACATGCGAATTTTATGCATGACTGATCAAGCTGGTTAAAGACAGAACCGAGTGTAATTCTGCAGACATCGTCGAGAAAACATAGGATAACCGAGCAGAAAAAAGATGAAGAATGAGATGAACTAAAGTGAACAAATTGATCAGAGGTATTATGTACTTAAAATAGATCTAAATATTTGCAAATCAGAGTTGTATTTGAATCAAATCATTACTGTATCAGTTTAACCATTGTTACAGATAAATTTCTTAATCAAGTGGGACAGTGAGTCCTTATTAAAACATTCAAAGAATGTTGATTGTTTTCTTGTTGACCCCATAGTGAATGCATGGTCAAGAGAGAACTGGCAGTTTGAAATCCTCTAACAAGGTCACATTTAACAGTGTGCATTGTAACCTTTAACAGGGTTGACTCCTCATCGAGCTCACTTCAGAAGAGTGAAAATATTTTGGGTTACCGGTCCCAGGTGGTTTTTCCCTTAGCTGGGTTTCCACATTAAAAATTTGTGTCAATGTGTATGAATGTTGTTGATTGTTATTTTTTCTTCACACTTTATTTTATTGACCTAGATTGGTAATCACAGTATTAATTTACTGGTGCTCAGTAAATAACTTAACAATAAGTTTTGAAATCACAGTTTATATTTTCACCGAGCAGAGTTTTATATGATTGAATTTGTTTTGTTATACCTATGGAGGAATTTGGGACTGTAGGATAATTATGTGAGGGAACTGAGTCTAATTGATTCACCCCCCTCTCAGTTATTCTAAAAATTGGTATCAGAGCTATCGATGCTTATCAGGGAGCAACAGTGCTTATTAGTGCAGGAGTGCCTATCAGAAAGTTTTAAAAACTTGAGCTAAAGATAACAAGATGTATAAGATAGATGCACCTAAGATGAACAAGGAGAACTTCCCGACATGGAAGAGAAGAATGAGATTATACCTATCTAGAATTGCAACAAACATTTAAGATTTTCTAGACAATGAATTCATTCTACATACTGGAGCTTTGACAGTAAATCAGTTGAAAGAAAAACATGAACATAACCTTATCATGGTGGAGATTGCCTCTTCACTTACAGATTCAGAATTTGAAGACAGTAAATCAGTTGAAAGAAAAACATGAACATAACCTTATCATGGTGGAGATTGCCTCTTCACTTACAGATTCAGAATTTGAAGACATCAAATCATGTACTAGTTCCAAGCAGATGTGGGATCGACTTACAACAGTTTATGGAGGAGATGTAAATGTACTTAGAGCCAAAGTTGAGAGCCTTCATGGAAAGTTTGATGACATGAGAATGAAGGAGAAAATATCACACAATACAACAACTGACTCAAGGATGTTGTGGGAGCTATTTGAGTATCTGGTGGAACCATTGATGAAGACACAATTGTGAATAATATTCTTAGAACTCTATTGCCTATATATTCTATAAGAGTCTCTGCAATTCATGAAATGAGAGCTGCACTTGGAAATAACATTACTGTTGATAGTCTTGTTGTAAGATTCATTTCTTTTGAGCTAAATAACTTTGACAACAATATTGTACCATCTATGGAATCTGCATTTATGTCTACTTTGAAAATTGGCAAATCAAGTAGCAAACACATAATCATAAACAACAGTGATAGTGATAGTGATGATAAGGAACTAGATGAGCTTGAAGTTTTAATGGTTAGAAGATTACACAAAGGTAAAGGAAGATATAAAGGTAAGTTACCTTTGATATGCTTTAACTGTAAAGAGATTGGCCATTTTTCTGCAAGATTCCCTAACAAGAAGAATGATGATAGAAATGATGGATATAATGATAGAAAAGATGACCGAGATTTCAGAAGCAACCGATAATATGATAGAAGAGATAACTGAGATTATAAGGATAAAGGTAAGAAATCTTGTTACATTGCTGAAGATAATAATAACAGTGGATCTGACAGTGATGAAGATATTGAGACAGACTTTGTAGCACTTAAAGATTATTCAAATGAAGATGAAAGGTATGTAGAGACAACACTTATCTCTAAAGTTAGCAAACATGACATTTGGGTTATTGATAGTGGTTGTACACATCACATGACTGGTGATAAAGGTAAACTTGAATTTCTTGAACATTATGATGGCGGACCAGTAAGAATGGGAAATGATATACCCTGTCAAGTAAAAGGAAAAGGTACTATTATGTTGAATAATCAAATCAAATGTGAAAATTCTTATTGGGTAAAAGGACTTAACTACAATATGTTGAGTGTTTCACAGTTGAATAACAGAGGACACCGAGTTGCATTTGAGAATAGAAAAGCACGAATCTATGATGGAAAAGGAAAATTGATCGGTACTGGTGAACAATCTAGAGGTAACTTATTCTATCTTGACATAGCTAAAACTACTTGTTTATTGGCAAAGAATGAAGATATATGGTTATGTCATAAAAGACTCTGTCATGTAAATTTAAAATAAAAGTTAGAGGCTTACCGAGCTTATCTAAACTAGACCATGTAATGTGCAAAAATTGTCAAACGGGTAAGATGTCAAAATATAGTTTCAAGAGCAAGAATTTCTCATCTAATGACATTTTGGAGTTAGTTCATACATACTTATGTGGACCAATGAGAACACAAAGCTATTTTGGGGACAGATATTTTATTTTATTTGTTGATGACTACTCTAGGATGATGGTTGTAATATTTCTAAAAGAGAAATCTGAAGTTTTAAGATGTTTAAGTGGTATAAGGCAAAAGTTGAAAAAGAAACTGGTAAAGATATGAAGTGTTTGAGATCTGAAAGAGGTGGTGAATTTATTTATGATGATTTCACTAACTTTTGTAATGAGAATGGAATCAAAAGACATGTTTCTACACCAAGGACACCACAACATAATGGAATTGTTGAAAGAAGGAATAGATCAATTGTTGATTGTGCTAGAATATTGATGATTGAAAAGAAAGTTGCACAAACATACTGGAGAGAGGCAGTTAGCACAACAGTCTACACACTAAACCGAGTACAACTGAAGAAAGATTTATAAAAAAACACCTTATGAGCTATGGTATGGTAATACTCCCAATGTGAGCTATTTTAAAATTTTTGGAATTCGTTGTTATATTCTGAAAGATGATCGAAATGGAAAATTTGATGTAAAAAGCGACGAAGGAATATTTCTTGGATATTCTACTAAGAGTAAATCTTACAAATGTTCTAACAAGTCAACTAACAAAATTATTGAAAGTGCAAATGTGAAAGTTGATGAATTTTCTAAGTTAAATGATGAAACAACACGAAAGAACCAGAGGACTATAGTAGAATTGTTTATTGGGAAGAACCTGATACTTTTTCGACACCGACACCTAACATTACCGGGCAATAGACTAATGTCACCGAGAAACAGATAGCACAAACTGAGAATCAGGAAAATGTTGAAACAGAAGATCATGAACCAGAAGATAATGAAGATACTGAAGAAGATAATGAAGATCAGAGATCTGAACCTGGACTTGCTAAATATGTTAGAAGACACCATCCACAGGATGAAATCATTGGAGATAAAAGAGAAAGGATTTTGACAAGAAGTAAGTTTAGAGATGATACTTGTTTAATTTGTGAATTTGAGCCTAAGAATATTAAAGATGCATTAGAAAATGAAGGATGGTTTAATGGTATCTCTGAGGAGATTGAGCAGATACAGAAAAATAAGACATGGACAATAGTTCCAAGACCGAGTGATAAAATTATCATTGGCACCTAATGGATTTTCAGAAACAAACTCAATGAAGATGGGAATGTAATCAGAAATAAAGAAAGATTGGTTTGCAAAGGGTATGCACAAGAAGAAGGAATTGACTATGGAGAAACTTTTGCACGTGTTGCTAGACTTGAAGGAGTAAGGATACTACTTGCATAAGTTGCATATAAATGATTCAAGGTATATCAGATGGATGTGAAATCTACATTTTTGAATGGAATACTTGAAGAGAAGGTATACATTGAAAAATCTAAGGGATTTGTTGATCCTGATCAGACACACATGGTATGTAAGCTACACAAAGATTTATATGGATTGAAGCAAGCACCAAGAGCATGGTATGAAAGACTTCATTCTTATCTAATCAATATTCAATTTATTAGAACTAGTGACAACAACAATTTGTATTTAAAAAGTAGAAATGAAGATAAGACACTTATTGCTGAGATATTTGTTGATGATATAATATTTGGAGGTAATGATAACCTATGCACTTCATTTGCTGAGGAAATGAGGAAAGAATTTGAGATTTCTATGTTTGGTCAGATTAAATATTTTCTTGGATTGCAAATTTTACAACAAACTACAAGAATATACATTACTCAATCAAAATACATCAAGGAAGTACTGAAGACATCTAGAATGGAAGAATCAAAACCTGTCAGAACACCTATGGTGACAGGATGCAAACTGACAAAAGAGGACAAGACACCTGAGGTAAATCAAACCTTGTACAAATCTATGATTGGTAAATTGATGTATGTTGTACACACAAGACCTGACATTGCACACGTTGTTGGAATAGTAGCAAAATTTTCTACTAACCCCAGAGAGTAACATATGACAACTATTAGAAGATTTTTGAGATATTTGAAGAATACTGAGGATTATGGACTTTGGTATAAAAGAGAAGGAAAATCTGAATTGAAAGTCTATACAAATGTTGATTGGGCTGGAAATATAGATGACAGAAAGAGTACTACTGGTGGCGCATTCTTTATTGGAGAAAGACTATTTACTTGGATTAGAAAGACGCAAGGTTGTGCATATCACAGTCTACTGCAGAAGTAGAGTATGTTGTTGCTGCTGCAAATTGTTCTAACATAGCATGGATAAAACAATTGTTGAAAGGAATGAATGAGGAGATCACCGAACCAATGATGATTTATTGTGATAACACAAGTGCTATAAATATTTTAAAGAATCCAGTGATGCATGCAAAGACAAAGCACATATCTATAAAGTATCACTACTTAAGGGAACAAGTACAATACAAACAAGTAATACTGGAATATGTACAATCAAAGGAACAACTTGCAAACATATTCACAAAACCCTTACCGAAGGATACATTTGAGTACTTGAGAGGTACACTAGGGGTCCATCCCTTGTCTATTGGTAACTGATCAGATTAGGAGTTTGCATCAACATACATGAAATCATAATATCAATCATGTTGATGCAAAGATGAAGTGGACCAAAACAGGGATATCAGTACACAGAAAGGTACTTACTACACCAAAAATCATAGATATTTCATTTGGCTACTGAAGAGATGCATATTTCTTTTTGGCATTGTTGTCAAAGGGAGAGATTTTTGATGAAATACAAAGGGAGATATCTATCCAGTAAAGGGAGAAAAGAGAAAGGGAGAGACATATTTAATCTACAAAGAGATTTAAGAGTTGAAAAGCCAAAACTGCAGGGAGAGTTTGTATATTTTCATATTTTGTTTATACTAACAAAGATTATATTCAAGCTAGGGAGAGCTACTGAATTGATACAGTTGTAGAACAAAAGTTTGGTATTTTTTGTATGGCATTTTATATTGCATATTTCATATTGTGTTGCCATCACTGCCAAAGGGGGAGATTGATGAACAATAACTAACTATATGTTTGAAGTCATTTGTTGATATTCAACCGAGTTGCAGAAGTAATGATAAACATTATCAGTTGATGTATTGTCATTGGTGTCAACTTATTTGAGTATTATTATGGTAGAGAACATCTTTTATGTATTGAAGATTTGGAACAAACAACATTTTTGTGGTCAGAAAAATGAAGAATTCGGTATACACCGAGTGACAGAGAACACCGAGTAAAATTCAGTGTATATCGAGTGACAGTATTAACCGAGCAAGGGTTTGTTGACACAACTATTGAATTAAAGCAATTTAATTATAACCGAGTCTGACTAAATGCTAAGATGACAATTGATGATTTTGAGGTAATAGATAAATTTTTTTATCTGATCAAACAGTTATGAAAATTCACGGAAGATCAGACGACGGAGATTGAAACATGTTTTTAACACAACAATCGAGGAAGGATCAAGCGGGAAAATGAACGATGGAGATTAAGCAGCAAGGTTTGAAGGATGAAAATTAAATGATACATGATGTCTATATAAGAGACAAGAGATTCATTTCTGAGTGGTGCAAGTATTGATAGATGTTGAAGCATACATGCGAATTTTATGCATGACTGATCAAGCTGGTTAAAGATAGAACTGAGTGTAATTCTGCAAACATCGTCGAGCAAACAGAGGATAACCAAGCAGAACAAAGATGAAGAATGAGATGAATTGAAGTGCACAAATTGATTAGAGGTATTATGTACTTAAAATATATCTGAATATCTGCAAATCATAGTTGTATTTGAATCATATCATTATTGTATCAGTTTAACCATTGTTACAGATAAATCTCTTAATTGAGTGGGAAAGTGAGTCCTTATTAAAACATTCAAAGAATGTTGATTGTTTTCTTGTTGACCCCATAGTGAATGCATGGTCAAGAGAGAACTGGTAGTTTGAAATCCTCTAACAAAGTCACATTTAACAGTGTGCATTGTAAGTGGACTCTCTATTGGAGGAGGTGGGTGAGGCTTTGGGAGATTTCCTGATGGTGGATGCTGAATCTATTGACATCCTACATTCTACCTATGCTCATATTCTGGTGGATATTGATGCTTCAAAGGGCTTGCCTATGGAGATCAAGCTTGTCTCTCCTAAGGGAAGCTGGATTCAGTCTTTGGATTATGATTAGATGCCGAAAATGTTTCCAAATTGGTCATATTGCTGCAAAATGTGGTTTGGGTAAAACCAAGCGTCATGTCTCGTGGTGGAAAGGTGCTTCCTCTCAGCACTACACGGTTGAGAAGAGCACCTCTCAGCGAATTTTCTCTTAGGTTGTTGCTCCAGACTCTGTTGTCATTCCCCCTTTGTCTGATGCGGGAAAGGTTTTTGTCTCTGACAATGTGCGGGTTTCTGATACTGGCTCTGATTCACGTCCTACAGATGTTGTTGTAGTTCAGAATGGTGATGTTGTCCTTTTGGGTGATGTTGTTGTTGTCTCTAGTTCAGCTGACCTGTCTACTGTCTCCGGTTATGCTGTCCCTGCTTCTCCAAGGGGGGAAATAGGGTATGGGGGCTCTTCCTCCTTGGATTGGCATATTGCAGATGTGAAGGTAAAGGATGGATGGACAACAGTTAAAGGAAAGAAATCAAAGTCTTCCATGCCTTCTTTCGATATGAACTTACGTTCACATAAGAGCGGGCATAAATGTAAATCTTGATTGCCCTTTGTTGTGGTTTGTTGGTCTAAAATTTGTCTCTTTTTGGGGGCTTTGTTCGTTCCCTTTGGGTTGCTAGGTGGTGTTCCACATATGTTTTTTGTCCTTTTAACGCTCTATCTTTCGCAGATCTTGTAAAAGGTTTCAGGTCCTTTCAAAACTTGATTTTACTTATTCAAAACAGTGTGCATTGTAACCTTTAACAGGGTTGGCTCCTCACCGAGCTCACTTTAGAAGAGTGAAAATATTTTGGGTTACCGTTCCCAGGTGGTTTTTCCCTTAGCAGGGTTTCCACGTTAAAAATTTGTGTCAATGTGTATGAATGTTGTTGATTGTTATTTTTTCTTTACACTTTATTTTATTGATGTAGATCGGTAATCACATTATTAATTTACTAATACTCAACAAATAACTCAACAGTAAGTTGTGAAATCACAGTTTATATTTTCACCGAGCAGAGTTTTATATGATTGAATTTGTTTTGTTATACATCTAGAGGAATTTGGGACTGTAGGATAATTATGTGAGGGCATAGAGTCTAACTGATTCACCCCCCCCCCCCCCCCTTTGAGTTATTCTAACAATATACACAGGTGTGTATATGTGTGTGTGTGTGTTATATATATATATATTGTGTGTATATATACACATATATATATATATTCAAAGAAATTAAGAAATAAGGAAGAAAGTTGAAAAATGGTTAAGTATCCAAAAACTCCTTCACAAGTGCTCAAATGTGTCCTAGGCGCAAATCCATGGTAGCTAATGAAAAGCTTGCAAACAATAAAATCCTTACCTTATTACCAAATGTGCCCTAGAGTGCAGATCAATGGTGAACAAGGAAATTTTGAAAATGTGAAAATTCCACCACATAGTGTTAAATGCCCCCTTGGTGCAAATCCAAAGTAGACAAAGATAAATGTGACTAAGTCTGGCCTAAATAAATCAAAATATAGTTAAGTGTTGGAAGTAACATAGAAAATGGCTAAGGTATATGAAAATCCTTCACACCCCTTCAAACGCACTAAAAAATCCTTCACAAGTGCTCATATGCACCCTAGGCGCAAATCACCACTAGCCAAGGAAAATTTAATAAAAGCTAAAATCTTTCTATGAGCCTCAGTTGTGCCCATGACATGGCATTGTGTGGGGATGTTGAAATTCTTCCAAACTGAGAAATTCCATCACCTTGTTTAATTCACACCCACTGAGAATAATTCATTGCAAACAATTTTCTAAATGTGCAAAAGTCTTCTATGCATATCATTTATGCCTAGGGTGAAATTGCAAAGAATGGTTTAAAATTAGTCAAGTGCGGGAAATTTGAGAAATGGTGGCAGAAATTAATAAATGTTGAGAGTTTTAAAATTCTCCTAGCTATTTAATTGGCACACAGGGATTTAAATAGCAAAACATTGGAATATCAAGATTTTGCCTAGGATTGGAAAATCACTATATCTCTTTAATTGGTGAACAAAGAAGCAAATTACAATCATTGGAAATGATCAAAATGTGCCTAAGTATTATTCAAAATTATGACCTCTTTGAAATGTGCACCCATGAAAAAAGAAAAGAAGAGGTATAAGTTTCTAGAGGGAAGACGTGTGAATTTTGGAGAGAGAGAGAGAGAGAGAGAGAGAGAGAGTTTACAAAGAGATAGAATAATTAGAGAGATATTCTGAAGGGAAGTAATTTGAAGAAAATTTGAGAATTCAAGAATGAGGCATGAGAATTTAGGAGAGGATTTTCAGAGGGAGAAATATGGAAGAGTTTTTACATTTTAAATTCTCTGCATAATTCTTATGTCAATTATTTTATTTTGTAGGAGGAAGAATTCCAGCTCCATATATTCAAGGAAGACATTTAAGTCCCAAAATTCTAGTTCTAGTGTTGAAGACATCCAAGTTTCAAGCAATCTAGTTCAAGGCATTCAAGGTTTAAGACCTAAAAGATCAAAGTTCAAGTACAAATGTAGAAGGATGTAATATCTTGAACTTCCTCAAGAAACCCAAGACCATAGTCAGATAAATTTGTGTGAAGAAATTCCAAAATGACAGAGTCATCGACGAGGGAGTCTAATCCATTTCAAGAAGGCGAACTCTCAAGCAAGTGTATGGAAGGATGAAAATATTCAAGGAAAGTTCGTTTCAAAAGAGTTAATCAAAGTTGGGACCTTCATCTGAAAATGATGTAGTCAAAAAATATTGCCCAACATGCTAACATGACGTCCAGTCATCTTCACTAACCAATCATGAGTATTCTAGTCAACATGTCTGAATTTGTTGCATCCAAGGAACAAAATCAAGCGTAGGCTATTTTTGGTGATAGGACATTTAATGCATAGTGGGCATTCATTTGACCCCTCTCCTGGTAAGTGAACTTACATAGTGGATATTTATTACCCCATCTTACTGGGTGTATACATTGGTCCAAGTGGACCTACTCATGTATTGTAGATTCTCTCTTCTTTCCCTAACCCTAATCAGAGTTGAGTTGGCAAAATTTGGGTTGTTTATTTTTCTAAAATCATAGTCACCCATTGTAATCTGAGACCTATATAAAGGGCTCACTTCTCATTTTTAAGTAGAGAATTTTGAGATTGTTGCTAAGAGCTACCAAGATAATAAAGTTTTCATTGTTGTTTTCATGGTGATTACTTGGAGTATTTTGGTGCTTGCATTGTTTCATTGTTCCCTCATTTAGAGTAGATTTATTTTTCAAGTACTTAGATGAATGTGACTGGTAGTATTGTTGTGGATGAATCGTCTTGCTCATACCTTTTTTTCTTAGGTGATTCATAAGCATAGTGTAAGGTTAGTTTTGAGTCCTTATGTGGATGCTTTGCTTCTATCTTTGATGCACATTGTTCGTTATGATGGTGTTCATTGGGATATGAAAATCCTTTGTGCAACCATCAAAGATTGCACCAACTTTTTGTGGTTGTTGAATTTGGCGAAGCAAAGTTTGGTAGATTTCATCGTAGCAGTATTTATCTTTCAAATTCTTAGGATTATAGTAGAACTCCTAAACCCTGTCTCGTTTACTTTCTGCATGTATTGTGGAAAACCCCAAAAAGTACTTTGATTGCCATATCATTCGCATAGCTCCCATAGCTAGTATTGTTTGAATCATCTTAAGAATAATAACATAAGTCCTCTCGTGATACCAACATATCACATCAACCATTGAGCTTATGCACAATCAAGAACTAACATAAAAGAACCTTGAAATCAATTGTATGATCTTTTTTAATCTTACCATACACATATTTTTTCTCAAGAGAGGATAAGATGCCTTGGTATTTTATTCTTGATTGTTGTAATCACAAAACACTCATAAACAAAACTCTCAACTTCACTTTGAGTAGTGCCAATGCAATGCACGATAGTTTCACATACCAGAAGGAAAAGAGAAAGCTAAAACACTTTGAAGCATCGTGAGTCCCCCAACATGCCACTTGGCACATCCGTGCTTCTTTTGGGAACCAATTGGATTGGTTTGATTTCATTGAGCGCTATTGGGGGGTGTGTGTGTGTGTGTGTGTGTGTGTGTGTGTGTGTGTGTGTGAGAGAGAGAGAGCTCTTCTTCAATGATAAGGAGTGGAGATCATGTTTTTCCTATCGGCTACTTTCTATTGCAACAACCTCCCTCCCACACATGTCATGCTTTTCAAAACAATAATGAGGCAGTTAGTGAATTGGAACAACCATCATGGTGAGGCTCACGCAAAGGTTCCCACTAGTTTGTATTTACCTAAGGATGCTCTTCAAGGCCATAGGGGAGGTTATATATCAAATGCCCTCATCTATAAAGGGGCTCACAATTTTTCAAATAATGAAATTTTTGTATTAGTGGTCCCAAGAGTTACAATTAGTAGATAGTAGTAGCACTTTGATTTTACACAAAACCTTAATAGGTGCCCCTCGTGAATAGGATTCTGAATATTTTTAATTGTGTCTTAAAGACCTTTCTAATTTGTTTTTCCCCCAATAATGAAGAGGACATAGTGTTTTGTGTTTGATATCATGGAATAATTTTCTTTCTATTAATTATATTATTTCTTATGCAGTCTTAACTCAACAGTTATGTTATTTTCCATTGTAGTGAATCATGCATATGCTCTTTCAATTCTTTGTTAATGTTTTGATGAGTTCAATTACATTATGCAATATGAAAAGTGGACCTTGTTGAATTCTAGTGAATCACCCTAGATTAGATTTTCAGTTTCATGTTTATTTCTCTCCCTTTCCATCCTCCACTCAATAATTGAAGAGTCGGCTTCTAAAATCCTAGAGATTTTTTCATGAACCACAATCAAATCTCACATTTATGAAACTTCCCAAGGTTGTACTCTTAAGCATCAATTTGAGAGATCAACATAGAACAACTTTGAGTGCCAACAAGTTGTGTTGACAAGTGGTATGTCATGAAATGGCTCCAAAAGATGTGCGGGACTATGGTGTAGTACTCTAAGATGTTGCAATAGTTTGAATTGAGCACCCTATGGAAGTTGAAGTGCAAGGGTGTCTGGCATAGAACACAAACAAAGTTGTTTACACTATTGTGTATCATGATCTCGCACATTGTAATAAGGACACACGATGTAGATGAACATGCACGAGCTGCATGGTATCCTTTGCGTTACATGTATGGTTCTGGCAATGCATGCTTGGTGCATGGTGCAAGGAGCTATGCACATTTTTGTGTAAATGTCTAGTTATGTCCAAGCTGCTTGTGTAACGCACATATCAATAATGCTTTGATTTCCTTTGCTAATAGATCTCAAATGAAGGTTAATTTCTTATGCCATTTTTCCCTAAGGTCATCGAGATATCTCTAGTAGATAGTGAATTTGTCGATCTTTATAGGACCATCTAAACACTTCACGATGCTCATCAGAAATCTCTTTAGATAATTCTTCTAATGCCCTACCATTGTCTATAACGTTGTGCACTTGTACCATTGGCATAGTTTCTTTCTGAGACTCTTTTGGTGGATACTAAAAAGCTAAAGAGGTTAGTGTTGATATTTGGTTAAATTTATAAATCCTTGCAAGGAAATTATTTTGAATTAAATGTTCCATTTTCTTATCAGATTGATCCCACCTGTTTTCATGTGTCTACAATTTCTTTGGTTAATTTGATTCCTCTACTCACCTCAGCAATACAGAGCTTACTTTTGGCAACACCATAATAATCTGGTTCCACATTCCCTCTCATCTTATTTACTTTTGAAATATGAACATTCTACATTGTAGCAATTTTTCCCAAATAAAAATAGATATCAGTGAAGGCTTTCAGTTTTTTAAAGTATTTGTCTACAAGTAACATATTCAATCATAGTTATGGTACTGATATTCTTTGTTTCTATCTTTATAAATCATGTAATGCAGATTTCTTCATCAATCAATGGCTCTACTAAGACCCTGTGTATTCCATCCTTGAACAGTTTTTAAATATGAAAGATTTTCTTGTATTAAATCATTGATCGAGTCTTGTGACTACTTTGTTTCCTTCTCTTCTTAAACATGTTTTTAAGCATCCTCAATTAACTTAGTTTTCTTGTCTAGAGAGCCTGGTGGTGTTATGATCACATTGAACTGCCTTCTCTTCTTAGTTCCCTTTGTGGTGGAATGTGGTGTTGCGTATGTTAAATGGGTCATTTACCCAATTCATCTCCCTAAGAGCCTCCAACAACAATAGCCTTCTCGTCTTCAAATGCTAGTATTATGCTTGTTGTCATGTGCATTTTCCCCTTTGATTATTTTGAACTAAAACTTTGATATTTTTGGGAAGAATGATTGTTGTGTGCTTATAGTTGCTTCTTGCAGCAGCACATGCATTGTCAATGCAATGGTAGCATTGTCCATATTCCCTCAAAGTGTGGTCACTTCAGCTCAAGTGACTATTGCCAAATTTCTCCATTTCTTAATTTTTTTCATCTAGATAACTGTGTCTCATTCTTTTGGTTATGTAAATTTGCAGGTGCCTCATTATGTAAGCTCTAACTATCACACCCATTGTTCTTCATCAATCCTATAATCATTACCACCATTATCTTAACCTAATAAAGATATTGGAGTGATATTTCCTGTTGTACTCCTTTTACCATGGGCATTATTCTCACAATGTTCCCAGAAGTCCTTATATATATATTTACAAGCTTAATTTTCATACGAAAATAGTGGGATATGTACACAATTTACCCAATTGCTTATAAAAGTACTTGGATTAAAATTTGTAATGTTTCAACTTAATACCAATATTTTATGTGCAGTTTTTGTCTTACAATCATTGTACCCACTTTGATGTAGTTCTTCCAAAGATAGTGCTTCTTGTTTTCTCTGAATATCTTGCAAAGGTAATATTTTTCTAAGAAAATTCCACTAGTATAATCTTGAATCGTACATGAAAAAATGGTAAGACTGACTATTTCAATCAATGGCCCAAATATAGGTATAATCAGGGCTCTTGATAAACCAACCTCCCATGTATTGAGTTGGACATTGAACAAATTCCAAATATTCTCAAAGTCAAAGTTTCCATAGTCCATAGTTCATACAATTCATATGTAACTCAATAATTCATCACAACTTAGAATGATTGATATTATAATTTCTCCTCCAAAATTGATGGCAAACCTCTTGAACACATTTTTTCATTTTTGGCATATATGTGATCTACATTTCCACATGCATATTTCCAATTCTTGTAAATTGACTAATAGCAAACCAATCTCATATATTGCCATAGGTGGCCAAGTTGCTCATGAATGACATCACTGATAGGTCTTGCCAGTCAGAACTTCGGCTATACTGGAAAACCTATGATGAAATTGTACATATACACTTTGAAAGTGGATTTATCAAGTTCTACCATTTTTCTACTGAATATAATAATAAATCAACTTCTTTGCACTTTTTACCTTCAAGGTACCATTTTGGCCTCTAGAACCATTATTAACGGACATTATTTGCATCAAGACTCTAGGCATAGGCATCTATTCTCTCTGTTTACATTGGTCATAATTTTCTTTAGGTAGCTTGAGGATTACCTCAATATATTGAGAGCTTAAATTGGCATTGACTTCTCTAGTGCACCAATTGGTCCCTTTTGTTGTTGGCTTGTAAAAATTTACACATTGAAGCACATACTCAGGGCACAACATTGCATTGCTAAAATTACTAATGATGATCATTGTAGTGGGTATTTCATTGCGCTCTTCTTGAGATATATGTTTTCACTATAGACTAGCAAGTCTGAATATAACTCTGGCCTTGGATAATTCTGCATGGTATCTGCCACACCCAACCACCCAGAATAGACAATGGCAAGAAAGGAAACACTCAAGATCTCAATAATACAAGCATGTGAGCAACCAGAATAACTATAAGCAAACACACTAAAATCCAATGAAAGAATTCAAGCTCAACCAATACGGCACAAGATCAGCATTGCCATTGCATTTGTATCATGATTCTAACTAATGCTCAAATTGAGGTCTACCAAAATCAACTATCCATTTCTTAACCATGCAATTTCTAATCTCATTAACATGGTACACATTTACTCAACAATAGCACAATGCAGCTAATAACATGCATACAAAGGAAGATTTATAGTTTCAAGCATCTTTAAATCCATTAATGCTACATGCATATACATCATTGATAACTTGCACTACTTTTCTAAATGCAAAACAAGATTTTCTCATAATTTAAATAAGAAGACATTCTAATTAACATCTTTACAGTTAATCAACAAGCACAATGTAGTATGTTCTTTGCGGTGTTCTCCCTTGCACGTACTATCAGAGGTCTGCATTGAACATGATAGAATCACATTGAACACAAAACAGGGACAACAATACCAAACATTTGGAATAATCACCATGAAACTAAATAGGGAAAACCCAAATGGGGGAATCATCAATTCCAATAGTAAATCCCAAAAATGCATGCAATTTCAACAATAAATCTAGTGTGATGAATGTCACAAATAGATAGGTGGAGAGGTTTTGGTGACAAGTCCAAGCATAAGAAAATTCAAAATCCAATGCTAGCCCACACAACACATGGAATAATCCACCAAGAAAGAAAAATAAATCATCAACATGAAACACATTCACATGATGTTGTGACTAATATTATTCACATCAAAGAGAGTAACCGCCACACAATACTAGGAAATACAACATCCTAGCATCATTAGAGAACATATCCAAACACGCCAAACAGTGAATCATCTACGATTCCAACATATGCATCACTTAAAACACTGTTAAACGCAACAGTTTTCCTTTCAAATTTACATGCCTTTGTATTTTCCATGCAATGTAATGATTTCATTATGCAAGGCTCAATTCGGAGAGGGTTTAAGCACACCACAATCACATGTTGAATGCTAAAATGAGCCTGCCAGGCTCTTTTGCTAAATTTCCAATTCACATGCACTTCTTACCAATAACAAATCTAACTTCACTTTGATAAACCAAAATATACTTTTTTTTTTGTATTTTCAATATAGATTTATTAAACTAAATAACATCAATCAATAAGGACTCTACGAAAAAAACTTAAAACCAATGACTAACTAGGTACGGTTGTAAATACCATTTTCCTCCATGCATAGTCAAAATGCCAATGATTCCTTGTTAACAATGTCATGCCACCTCCGAATTTTGCATTGCTAGCTGGCTGCAGATCCAAGAACACTACTGTCGACTTTCAGACTGGCCGCGATATGCTTTACCTCACCCGCATTGTCCAAACCCTTCACGCGGCATCCAATCTCATTTGCAATGAGATGCGTCAATGACAAATGTCCAAGCTCTAAACCCAGCCGTAACCCGCACTGAATATTGAAAGAACAATACCGTAATTCCTTACACAAACTTTAGAAGTTCTACCTCCAATACGCACGCTGATCTCCAGAAACAACACACAATTCACCAGATTTATCATCTGATTCAAAGTGTCAAAGGACTTAATCAAATTTACAATTCGATAAGTTTCAGATTTCCAAACCCTCAACGAATTCTCCAGAGCACAAGTTTTCTAAATAAAGCATAAGATGCTATTCTTTAACATGTTTCAAATACTTATGGAAAATCTCAAACGTCCTCCACAATACTCGAAATCCCTATCTTCAATAACACACCTTTCATAACTTAAATCATTCCTTCATAAGAACTTAGGATATAAAATGATATAATGATATTATTCTTAAAAAACATAAAGTATCATTAAATATAAGATATCATTAAACCAATGATATAACTTATAATTCCATCATTAAATTAAAAGACTGAAAGCATTTCCTGATCTCATCCCACAATGTACTAACACTGAAACACTGGAATTCATCATCCAAAAATAGAAACTGGCTCTGGGTGACTTACCCAAAATAGTAAGTCCTCTTTGACTGACCCTCAAAACAAGCATTAGTCCACGAGGGTCGCTATGATGGGCTAACAAACGTGTCTTCCTGACAACTGCTAAATCGGGGACATCACAAATGCAATATCATCATGGCTACATCATTTCACTCAATGCAAGTTAATTACAGTGTCACACAACACGAGGACATAAGATTACTCAAGAGATCAATGAAACTATGCAATTTGGGGACATACATCACTGACCCAAATGATCTACAATATGATAATTTACTCTTCTTTACTAATGAATATTCTGCTTTTGAATACAATGGTGCACAACTATCGCTTTCCAAAGCGGAATGCATTTACAAAATGCCTATATAATAGCAACTAAAAAGCATAAAACAAAGCTACAACATCAACGATCCTCGAACGATCGTGCACAAGCAAAAGACTAAGATCTACACAACCAAAGGTTCCATGGTCATTCCACATACTAAGCAAGAACGGAAAGACACATTCAAGCTACCTCATGAGAGTTCAGAGCATGTCCATGAACCTCATAGGATAAGACTGAACCTTCGTTAGCAGTCGCGAATTGACGAGACAAGTTTATCCTCAATACAACTAAAAAGAGATTCATTTTAAACCCAAATTGATGTAAAATGATTATAATCACAACATACGGAATCAGAGATCAGACTATGAATACATGAAAAGCAACCTGGGAAAAAAGGTATCCAAATATCAAATTACCTTTCTGACAAACCCTTGGAAAGTACCCACTATTTTAAATGCACTGAAACAGATGCGCTGAAATAGTTAACATATGCGCTACTCTATTGAACACATGTGATACTCTGTTGAACATATGTGCTAAACTGCACCTTATATGCATTGTTTTGCACCTCATATGCACTATTTTGTGGCTCATATCCGCTGCTCTGAGTCTCATATGTGTTGCTCTGAGTCTCAGACTCGCTATTCTGTGTAGCATATGCACTACTATACCCTGCAAAATCCAGTTTGGTATAAAAACACTTCTGGACGAGATTCTCTCAGTCTGATAATAAAGTAGGTTTGTCGACACTAATGTGTGACTGAAAATACAAGGCTTTCTCCACACTGGGGTGTACCAGATACACAAATCCAGGGCATAATCACTTGATAGCAACATCAATAGCATAAAGGAAACTAATCTACTATGCATAAGCACCAAATACATATATCAATAAAAAGATATATAATGGATAGCAAGAAGCACTCAATGCTCAACATCTCTATCTCTGGAAGAATCCATCATTTGTACACCGATCCCTAGTAGTGGTATAGTGCAATGCTACCGTACCACGTGAAACCCTCAAGCCCACCCCACCGTGCTCGTAGAGATAGTAACCCAACCACAAACACAAGGTACACACACACACCAAGAAGGGTTATCACACACAGTAATCAAGTGCAAGATCTCTGAGGATGGTACAGAGGCCCCAATATAAATACAAATGCAGAATACAGTATGAGACATGTATAAAACGCCACTACTCAGAATCTACAAGGCTATAGTTGTTGGAATACAAAAGCCACTGAGAGGGGGGGGTGAATCAGTGGTACACAAAAAAATTGAAATACTTGAACCAATTATAACATGGAAAACATATAGAAGTAATACAATGGACAAGATAAAGAATCCACAACAAGATGACACAAGATTTATAGTGGAAAACCTCGTAGGGTGAAAAACTATTTTCAATCTTGTCTTTTATTAAGCCTTCGAGACGATCAATTTTAGAGCTACAACTCTGGGAAGCACCAAAATCCTTAACATTTAAGAGCACCAACCCCAAGGAATACCCATCCCTTACTTATGAATCACCAACTTCACAAAAGCATAGAAGCACCCACTTCCATTATACAAAAAGAATAATATGATCAGAGGGTTACTCTGTAACAATTCAAAGCACTGAATATTTATCAAAACTTCTTTCATATGCTATCTTTAAAGTTCCTATAGCAAACTGCCGGCAACAACAAACTTCAATAACGCAAACTCTGCATATGAACTCAAATCTGATCAGCAAACATTCCTGTCAATAATCTCTGTTATAATTTGCATCAACTTACAATATAGAATCACAAACAATGTTGATAAGAAACCAATCTCTATTTTATTTACGCAATATCTTCTCAACATCAATTGATTCAAACAATCACAATCAACCTCTCTTCTGAATGTGTACAATCAGCATTTCAAAAACTGTCAATCATTCTCTGTCTCAAATCTGAACAACCATTACTTATGTCTATGTCAATGAATCGGTATACATAATTTTCTAATGCATTTAGAAACAAGTTAAAATGTAAGTCAGAACTTTTCAAGCCCATACATTTATTAAGTTTGATCCAATGCACAAAACATTCAAAATATAACAATGTTCATTGCAGATGAAGAATACAAAATCAGGACATAAGGAAGCATCTTGTTGTCATCAAAACATAATCCACAAACTTCTCTATCATCTCTTCTCTTTTCAGTACATTCAACACTTCATCTTCATTTCCAATCTGAACCAACTTGCAATCTGCATTTTTTGATCATATCATATGTTCAAATATCTTTGGATTGAATACTCACATTATTCTTTCATTCTCAATTTTTCCACACATCAGTCTCACTCACTGATTGTATACTCTTTGTAGATAAACGACTTCATTCAAATTCAGTTTCTGATAACTGTAATAAGACCGACTTAAAAAAAATATGATTTGGTTCCTACATTGTTATCAATACAATATATCGTTCTTTGTAAAAATTCTTACTCACATCGGTTTTGAACAGAACCGAAGACAATCAACTTAAACATTGTTTCAAAATCATAATTTGATTTGCAAATCGGTTGTATGCAATATGAAAAGTGATACCTTTCTTTTTGGTCTGGTTTTTACAATCGTTAGAACCATATGATAGGTATCGTTTATTGTTTTACTTTAACCTACAAACTAAATGTCGATTTTAGTTAGTTCTAGAAATAATGTCCAAATCAGTCTTTAGTTACTTACCCAAAAACATTCAATATATGGATCAGTTTCTCTCTTTTCTTAATAAGAATTGGTTCTTATTAATTTTGTCTATTTTGTATTAAGGTAACCGATGTTTGTCTGGAATCATTAATATATCATTTCATAGACAAATACTTCATTAGAAATTGATACACAAAATGACTTTGACATTGAAACCAATTCTCTGTTCCTTTAATCTCTACATTAATAACTAATATTTCATATGCATCCTTTTCTTTAACCAGTCATTATTTAATCAGCAAAATAGAGTAACTGGTTGTATAGTTTCCTCTGATCAAATGATATCAATAGAACTTATCAGTGATAAAAGGATGAACTCATTTGTTGTTTGCTATGTAAATTCCAAAATAGAATTCATGTCGCCCAAGTGACAGGAAGTGCTCCAACCTCCTATAGCAACTGATGAACCAATGAGACAACAACATTAACCATCATGAAGATCAGTTTGAATAAACCAATATATATTTAGATGAATTTGCAAATGATCAACAACTGTCCACTATTGAACATCAATGACAAATATCAAAAACCAAAGGGTCAACAATAGTGCAGTGACTCAAGATGGAGTGTCATTACATGGCTCGTGGTAGCCCATGTAGCATCAAGTCTCAGGTTAAGGTCTGCAAACGGAGAGACATTAGTACGTATCTCAGGTCAACGCTCGCAGATGGACAGATATGGACTTACCTCCAGGCAGCACCCTCGGGCGTTGAGGTAGTCATATTAATCTTATTAATGTGTTTTACCCAATTTAGTTTATTATGTTATCTCTTATTAAGAACTCCTTCACGTGGCCTGTACCAGCCACTTACGGGTCGGTATCTACGTAAGGAGCCACTCAACATCACTATCCAAACACTAGGGTCATCTCATTCTACCACTTGAAACAAAGCACAATGCAAGGTAAGACTCTCAATGTCATAAAATCATAAAGAACATGGTAAGCTCTAATGGTCTCAAACCAAGAGCACGGGTCCCTCAGACCTCGGTATAGGAGCATAGCTCAACTACATGCCTAGATGCAGTCTCAACACCCTACATCCACATATCACATGCAAGCTCAACTCAAGCATGGAAGGTGCCAATACAAAGACAAAACAACAATAATTAAAACAATAACAAGAGGATAACACCAAAAATACTTTTGGCATGAAACCAAGTAAATGCAAAACCAAGCCAAATGCCAAGTTGCTCGATTGGCCACTTTGTCAAGAGCATGGATTCCCATGGAATCCATCAATCTTCTTGTTAGAACACGAGGAAGGCTCAAAACGTCCAAAAACATTAAAATGCCAAATTCGGGCAAAATTCGACAAAGTATGAAAATCACCATTTTAACACCAAAAGGGTAAGTTCGGATCGTGTTAGCAATTATCTGGAATGTCCTTTATCCATTATGATTCCACGATCCTACTATAAACATGGAGTACTAAACATCCAATAACTCAATCATGCCAAATATGATGACAGACAGCATCTATATAGCACACAAAACGATGCGCCCACAAAAAAGCTCAAAAATCAAACTCAAAAGCTAGCTATGAAATTAAAACCCATTTGCTTAAATATACCCAACACACTTATGTAATAAAATTCTCATTTCAGGCACACGGAAAAATGGGCAGCATAACACTCCAAAATCCACAAATGCCAAACTCCAAAACATGAAATGCTCATAGAAATCCATATAAGCAATAGAATGCAATGAAATAGTGGGGGAATGCTAATTCTCAACCCACAAATCTATAGTAATTTACTTCATTTGAAAAGACGAAGCGAATCAAAAGATGTGAAGTGCCCTACCTCACACAAAGTAAACACCAAAATGGATGAAAGAATTTGGATTCTCCAAGGAAACAAAAATGGCTCCACAAGGTGAGGAATTGCGACACAAATCCAACGAGTCGCTACCCATGTGGATCTGACAGCCAGATAAAACACAATGAGCAAATCTCAAAAAAAAACTCACAAGAGGGTTTGAGCAATTTTGCTCTCCCAAAAATGTAAAAGTGAGAAAATGAATTCTAATTCTTCATTATAAGTCGCTTTTCCCCAAAAGCCCAAAATGAATTAAAATTAAAAACACTTAAATAAATTAAGCGAAGCAAAGACTTCTCGAAATAAGTTAAATCAATTCCAATAAAATGGAATTCAACTACAACAAATTAGCCAACAATAAAATTAAATTAATTAAAAATCAACATTTAATTCTAACTAAACCGCAACAACTGCGAGAACTCTAAATGCACAGACACATCACTGGTCTCTCACAAATGCATATGAAATTCAGATTTACCCACACGTACTAGACGGATAATAATCATAACGGATACATCGTCCATATAGGGACGATATTGGCTAAATATGAATGGTTGGTGAAACAATCTCCTGTGCCATTGTCAGGGATAAAGTGTTAGTAATAACTGAGAGGGGGGGGGTAAATCAGTGGCCTCAAAAATTTATCCTTCAAACTTAACCACCAATCAATAAACCTCATATTATTATGTCCCTACAAGATGCATGCCATGAGATACTAATAATGATTAACTGTCTGTCGGTTTGCTCTGTCAATCCTTATTCTTTCTTGATTACCGATAAGCAGTATAACTATTTACCGAAACTCAGTAAATAAGCAGAGTATACCGATCAATCTAGAGTTAGCTATGTAAGATGCAAGATAGTAAATAAATGAATCATACACACATAACACATTAATTTTTAATGTGGAAACCCCGTTAGGGGAAAAACCACTGGGACCGGTATTCCAAATTTTCACTCTTCTGAAGTGAGCCCTGTTAGGAGCCAACCCTGTTAAATGTTACAAACACACTGTTAAGTGTGACCTTGTTTGAGGATTTTATACATAGAGGTTGTCACTTAGTATCAGGTATCTATTGCTACCATCCTTGAATCAGCCTCCTTCTTAGACTGTCAATAAATATCGGGCAAGTCCAATGCTACTTTCATGAATCAACCTTTTTGGCACTCCTTGAGATGTACCTCAATATATAGAAGATTGTTAAGTCCTGCTCGGTTAAGAGACTTGATGCTTCAATGGTTAAACTTAAACACTATGACCTGTTCATATTGCAACTTTGAATTGCAGATTTTCAAATCTATTTAAGTACATTACCTCTCTGACCAATGTATCAATTCAATCCTTGTGCTCCATACTTTCTTCTCTGTGATGTTGTGCTCATTGTTCGTCGATATCAGCAGAATTCCTTAGCTCTTCCTTCAACTTGTTTGATCAGGACTGCATGAAGTTGTTCTTCATCAGTTTCTCTTCAGCATCCTCTTTTTATTCACTCCCCTTAATCCCATTCGTAAATGAATTAAGTTTGTCTCTTATATAGACATAATATTCATTGTTTCTTGATTCTTGATTCTTGGCGTGAAAAACAATTCAGCCAATTAGATTTAAAGCATAACCCTTGATTTGTCTCGTAGATATCTTCTTGCCAACTGTACAAATCATCTTTAAATCAATCACTTATCTTTGGTCAAATAAAACAAAGTAGACAACCAGTTAAGTCTATTTTTAGCTCTGCCAGCTAGATATTTTGTCATTTTCTGAACTTTTTGTTCTGTCGGTCACCATTGGAGTTAGTTGTTGGTGACAACTGACAGTTCCGTCGGTGAGACTCTAGTTAGCTTCGTGATCTCCGTCTGTCGGGCATCATTGGAATTTTACTCGTCAGGCAACACTGTCTTTAGCTCGTCGGGCAACCTTCTGACTTTGCTCGTCGGGTATCACTGTGACTGTTCTTCTTTGCTCTGTCCGTCGATGTGCACTCCGTCAGTGTTGTTTGTCACTTAGTGAATACTTGACTTTTATGCATTGCTTAAAGCATAACCTTTGTTCCTTTGATTCTCTGAAGTCTTTGGCATTATATATATGACCGTACAGATGATATCAAGATGACATCAATGACAATACAATACATTAACTGATTTAATGCCTTGCATTATCTTCAACTTAACATTGTCAAACATTCAATAAGTTACATGTCATCAATCTTTCCCTTTGGCATTGATGGCAACATACTATATTATCACACTATACTATTTCTAATACAATATGAAATACAACAATTGAGATTCATCAAACTACCAATCTTTTTGTTCTGATAACCGATAAATGTCTGACCATCGGTAAGCTCTATTTTAGCTTAGATTTTATTCTTGCAGCTCTCTGTCTTCTGATGTGTTGTGTTCTCTCCTTGTGTCAATTTCTCTCCCTTGACTGTTCTTCTCTTTCGATGTCTTTTTCTCTTGTCGGCAACTCTCCCTTTGTATAATCTTTCTATACAATTTCTCTCCCTAAGGATATAATCTCTCCCTGTTGGAGTAATGTGATAGTGGATAATCTCTTTCCCTTTTCAGAAAGATCTGACAATATGGATAATTTCTCCCTTTGACAACAATGCCAAACAAATATCTTACAAATATCTGACATTCATGTCAAACACTCATTTCTCTCCATCTATAATATATTCCTTAAATTTCCCTTATCCATCAGCAATATGCTCTAGTGCTCGGTGAAAATATATACCTATCTGTATATAGATGTAGCTTTGAAGCTCATCTCTTTGCTTGCATCAACATTACTGATACTCTAATAATATGTAGGTTGATGCACCCTTCAATCATTTTACTGACTGGTAGACAAGGGTTTGACCCCTAGTCTTTTTCTCAAGTACTCAAATGTATCCTTGGGTAGTGGCTTGGTAAAGATATCAGCTAATTGTTCTTTAGATTGCACATACTCAAGCGTCACTTCCTTTGCTTGAACTTGTTCTCTCAAATAATGATACTTGATAGCAATGTGTTTAGTCTTAGCATGCATGATTGGATTCTTGGAAATGTTTATTGCGTTGTTGTTATCACAATAGATAATTACTGGTTCTAAAATCTTCATATGCATACCTTCCAGTAACTGTTTGATCTATGCAATATTTGAGCAATTTGCAGCTACAACAACATACTCTACTTCTGTAGTAGACTGAGAGATCCATCCTTGCTTCTTGCTAATCTATGTGACAAGTCTGTCACCCATAAAGAATGCTCCTCCAGTTGTGCTCTTCCGGTCATCAAGATTTTCAGCCCAATCAGCGTCGGTAAACACCTTAAGTTCAAATTTGTCTTCTCTTCTATACCATAAGCCATATTCCTCAGTATCCTTCACATATCTTTAAATTTTTTTCACAACAGTCATATGTCATTCCCTGGGGTTAGCAGAAAATCTTGCAACTATTCCTACTGTATGTGCAATATCTAGTCTAGTGTGTACAACATACATGAGTTTTCCAATCATTGATCTGTACAAAGTCTGATTTACCTCTGTTGTCTTGTCCTCCTTTGTCAACTTACATCCAGTAGCCATCGGTGTTCCAACTGGTTTGGAATCTTCCATCTTGAATATTTTCAGGACCTCTTTAATGTATTTGGACTGTGTAATGAAAATACCTTCACATTGTTGCATGATCTGTAGACTAAGAATGAACTTGATCTCTCCAAACATAGACATCTCAAACTCGTTGCTCATCTCATTAGCAAATGATTTGCATAGCATATCATTGCCTCCAAATATGATGTCATCAACAAATATTTCAGCAATCAAAGTGTTAGCATCAGTATCTTCCTTTAAATAAAGATTATTGTTTT
>MU225145.1:2436336-2449732 GCA_018584345.1 Thuja plicata | reverse complement strand
CTATCATCATCAATGCAAGAATCTGATATCCTTGAATGAACAACGTAAGCCCGCCTACGTGATTAACCAGCAAATCACATCAATATAACTGAGTTAGTATCCACAGGTGTAAGGAACCTTGGAGTTTCTCTCATGTTCTTCATGAGTAATAACTTTTCAAGAGAGGGTTGAGTGTTTGATATCCTGTATCAAGTGTTTAAATCCTATATGTTATGTAGTGGTACAAAACTGACATCAACAGGTATCAAGTAAAATATTTTCGTCACAAGAATTTCTAATGGAAAATAATGTCACTTATAAAAACCATTTGCTACTTACACTGCAAAAAATTCAGGTGAGCACAAAACTCACACAACGAATAAGTAATCTGAAGAAAACTGTACATACGAATAAAAATTAAGCTTCTATTTATTTAGATTTGAAAAAGATTCATTTCGAATACTCTCAAAAACAAAATGAAAATTATTCTCAGAAGGAAATAAGTATCTCGCCCTCGTACCTGGAAGGCCTTTTTTTTTCAGGATCTAATGGAGAATGACATTGTACAAAGTAAATTGATATTGAAAATTTGAAAATTATTATTTATCCATATACATTGTGCAATGCAATGTAATAAGTAATATAAAAATAAATGAAAAACAATCTATAAGCCCTAATTCATGGCTAAGCTTTCAAATTCATTTGCTCCATATATAGCTTTATAATGTTGAAATGCATTTGAACTTAAAAAATAACAGGTCTTTTTTCTTATCTTGTTGTTTTTAATCCAAAGTTTTTCCCCCTTTTGGAAAAAAATCTTACACTAAAAGTTTGCTGATATTTTCTCCAATAGATTTTTTTGTTCTTTGCCATTGGCATGAATGAGCTAAAAGTTTATTGTTTGCGGCACTTCTCTTCCTCCTTCAAGTGGGTAACAAAAAAAGTAAGAATTCCTTTTAGATCAATGTAATCAATTCAGAAATCCAAGATTCATCTACATACTATAATTTATAAAACCTAGAGAAACCCGCTAAGCAATAGCAAGAATGTGCAAACGATAAATATGGGAATTTCAACTTACTTCTGTACCTCTTGACCAATCTTATAGAATAGAAGCAATTCACCACTAGGAAGTTTAAAAAGAACTGGATTCCACATTGGAACGTCAAGTTCTTCATCTCCCACCTCTGGAGCATGCCATATACCATCCTGAAAAGGAATAAACACTGATCTTATATGTTCTAAATTTTCTTGTACAGTATTACGTGAAAGAATATAGCTGAAATGGCAATGCATAGAAGTTACAATACTAAACAAATGATCTGGGAGGCAAAAGGAAACTGAATGCACGATAGTTTACAGTAGAAACATTCTTCAGTACAAGGTTTGCTAAGTTTTCCATGCACGTTCAAAGAAATGAAGCACATTCTCATCATTATTTTTGCAACAAAAGTGTAAAGCCAAGGGCACATTAAAAGATTTTTCAACATAAAAATATTTTGCACCATTTAACTGGTGTATGTATGGTTTACTTGAGTGAGTTCTAGCCCATGAATAATTTCCACCGATAAAAGGATCAATAGAATTTTATAATTCTGTGTGTTTAATGATTTCATACCAGTATGTTAGGAAAGCATGTGATAGGGAATATTTTCCTAGTGAGCTTTGATCTTTCCTCCCAGATTATTTGACAGTGAATCAAACTACATGTACTTCTAATTTTATACTGATCTAATCGGGTGTATAACTCACTAAATATGGCTCTAATTTTATGGAATCACATGGTTTGTCAAGAGTTATACAAACTACAGACCACGGTAATAAATAAACTTTCTTAACAAGAAATTAGAACTATCTCTTTCTGTGTCCATGCAACATGTATTGCTCTAGATATTATCATTAGAATGGGGAAATTGGGTCCCATTTTCTCATTGAAATTGTGAAAATGACATTCCTCAGGCTCCCATTTTGGAAAATTGTGGAGAAAAACTTTTATCAAGTTTGAAACCAGAAATTGATGTTTTGGTATGTATCTGTGCCTCGAATTGCATGAAAGTGTAATAAAATGTTATGATGCATTATGCATAAGCCTTGTTTGGAAGGATGATATCTCCATATAATCTCCAGGAATAATCAGTAGCAAAAAAATAAATTTGATATGTAGGAATAAGTCAGTTGGGTAGCAGCAATTATGGTTATATCATTATCTAAGTATAAATAAATATTAGTCACACGTCAGCTTTGCTGACAACAGTTATGGCTCAGTTTTGCAGGAATACATCATTAATTCATCAGTGACAGAGCAGTTATAAAGCCAATAACTATGGCTCAGTTAACATCAACCAATAATTATGGTTCACATAACATCAGCTCTGCACCCATTATGATTTGTCAGTTACAAGAGAAACTGACTCCACCATAGCAAAAGAGTCTGAGACTCTGAAGTCAGTTACAAAATGCCTCAAGACATTATGAGAGCCTTTTTTCTTCTTTTGGCTGGAAAGAGTAGTGTAGGTACATAGAGAATTGATTGTAGACAAATGCATAAGCCATAATGTTCTTGGATCAAGCCATAGTAGGTGCCTTTTTGAGAAATCATTACAGGTTTGCATGCTCGTTTAAAACTTTAAATGTTAGCTGATAGTCTAAAGTTGAATCTGCCATAATTAGTGTTTGTACATCTTGTCAAAACGTTTTAATTCAGTTTCAGAAGTTTTTGAAAAAGATAAATATCTCTGTTTCCTATAAATTGTTGCTGTTGTTGTTTTTTGTATTTTCATCCATGTTACATTTGATTCTTGAGACAGTACTTATAATGGTTCCAATATTAGTCATACAAGAAGAGTAAAACTAGATAATGGAATTGGCACTGTCTATGAAAGATTGGTTCTTGGTGTTAATGAGATTAGATTTATAGCAAAAATGGAAATGAATGCAATTTTAATTTTATATGTTCACTAATATATGTCTTTTCTTTTGAGGTATGCAGCAAATAGAAGACTATGGAATTCAAAACTGATTTCACAAGTATTTATGCACTATATGAATGTGAAAATGTCACAAAGGAAATGCTGATAGAATCATCTCTGAATTACTTGCTGATTGAATATGAGAAGACTTTGCATTCAATTGTTGTATATGCATTGCCTTCGATCAATCAGCCAATGATCATATATATGAGACATGTCACTGTAGAGACATTTCTCCTTTTGATCAATCAGCAAATGATCATATATATGAGAGACATGTCTCCTCATGGCTCTATAATGCCATGTCTCTTCATAACATAAATTATAATTACCAACCGATGCAACTTTAATATACACAACATGCTCGATCTCATAACAATATCGATCAGGCTCATAACTAATACTGATCGGGCTCTTTAACAATACCGATCGTGTAACACATTATCGTGTGTTAAGTATAACCGAGATTATCGGGTGTTATGAATATCGGCATAACTGATATGAGTATTATATGCATTTTGTTCGATTCTTATGGATTTACATATGTGATGTTAATTTGATCAGAACAACATTATTATGAGGAAAGATCATAATTTCAGAATATAAATAAATAAATATATGTATATATATGAATATATATATATAATAATAATACTAATAATAATTATTATTATTATTATTATTACATATATATATTGATAAATATACATATATATCATAATTGATCTATTCTCATAATATTAATGTCTACAGTATTTTTATCTGATCGAAGCTACAAACATCAACACTCCCTCTTAGCTAGGGAAGATAAAAGAATCAAAATGCAAATCACAATAAGTCCATTAATTGTGAAATAGAGACGATATCACCTCACCGTGATATTAGGAGATATGGTATGAGCATGAATATCAAGTTACATGATATTCACCATATCTTGCAAATATCCATGGTATGTGCACTGACATCACGTCTCATGATGTCTACTATATGGATACTGTATCATGGCATGTCCACGGATATTACATCATATAATATCCACCATGAAGATCTCTAACTCATCTACGATATCAGCCTTATGATATCTACCATGATATTTAAGAGATCCTAATCATCATGACATGTCCACGAATATCACATCGCATGATATCCATCATGATAGAGATGTCGTAAAGTCGTCACCTTACAACTTCAATCAAATACAAATGATATTGTAGAAAATTCGTCACCCTTCTTCAATGTACACAGGTGGGGCCCATTAAGTCATGGAGTCACACACATGGCGAGCAAAAAGGGTTTACACATTAAACATCTTTATATATTAGTACAAATAGAAATACAATTTAGACTCAATCTCAAATTATATTATCAACCATACCAAGTTTATCTCGAAAGTGTTCAACTTTTGTCCTGGAGAGAGACTTGGTGAGGATGTCAGCAATTTGATCACCTGTACTAATATACTGCAACTGGATCACATTCCTTTCTACTATGTCTCTAACATAGTGATAAGGAATCTCAATATGCTTGGACCTGTCGTGGAACACTGGATTCACGGAGAGCTTGATACAACTTTGATTGTCACAATGTATGACAATGGGTTCCAAGGGTTGTCCAAACAATCCTACTAAGAGCTTTCTGAGCCACACAACTTCTCTTGCACTCATGGAGGCAGCAATGTATTCTGCTTCAGTAGAACTCTGCGCAACAAATGATTACTTTCTGCTAATCCAAGATATCATCGTTGATCCCAAGATGAAACAACATCTTGATGTACTTTTTCTGTCCACTACACTTCCAGCCCAATCTGAATCTGTGTAGCCATGAAGATCAAATTTCACTCGGTCATATTTGAGACCATATCCAATGGTTCCTCGAAGATACCTCAAGATACGTTTTGCTGCAACAAGGTGTATCTCTTTCGGTTCACACATAAACTGACTGAGTGCGTTCACAGCATAACAAATATCAAGTCTGGTGTTGACCAAGTACATCAGGGATACAATAATTTGTCTGTACAGAGTGGGATCTACAAATTCTGAGTCCATTGCGGCTTCCTTCAATTTACTTAATTTTGTTTACATAGGTGTGGACATTGGTCTACATTCCAACATTCCAAACATCTTCAGAATATCAACTATATACTTTCCTTGACTCAGAGTGATGTAATTTGTATGCTGCCAGATTTCTAGACCAAGAAAATAGTGGAGGATTCTCAAGTCCATTTCAAACTCTGGGGCTAATTCTTCTTTGCATTGAGTGATTAAGTGATCCTCTCCTGTGATTAGTAAATCTTCAACATATAATACAAGAATTACCATGTCACCATTTGTTACCTTGAAGTAAAGGTTGGGATCTGCATCATTTTTGGAGAAGCCTAATCCCAGGAGGTAGTGATCAATTCTTTCATACCAAGCTCGGGGAGCTTGCTTTAGCCCATACAATGCCTTCTTTAGCCTACAAACATGAGATTTTGCATTGTGAATGATGAAACCTTCTGGCTGTTCAAGATATACTTCCTCTTCAATAGTACCATTCAGAAAAGTTGTCTTCACATCCATCTGGTGAATTTTCCACCCCTTTGATGCGGCAATGGCAATAATGGCTCTGACGGATGTATATCGTGTGACTGGTGCAAAGGTTTCTTCATAGTCAATGCCTTCTTTCTGTGAGAACCCTCTAGCCACAAATCTGGCTTTGTGTTTCTCAATGCTGCCATCTACTGCATGCTTTATCTTAAATAGTCATTTGGATGATACCACTAACTTGTCCTTGGGTCTGGGCACAATGTCCCAGACATCATTCTTGATGATGGATTGATACTCTTCTGTCAAGGCATCTTTCCACACATGTTGTTTTAGGGTTTCTTCAACATTTTCAGGTTTTGCATTTATGATCTCACTCATTAATGCCACATAGTTAGAAAATTTGTGAGGTCTTTTGCTCTCTCGAAAGGTTCCTTTTGAAGCTGCAAAGTTTTCGGTTTCCTGGGTTACTTTTTTGGCCCAAAGAGGTCTCTTTCGGTTTGTATTGAGTGGTTCTTCTAATGGAGTGATGTGATCATCATTTACTACTTCAAATGGGGTCTCCCTCTAAACCTCAGGAGCAGGATCCTCTTCCATGGTTTTAGGAGGATCTTGATTTTCTAACTCAAGGGAGCTTATAGATCTTTTGAAGACAATGTCTTCTTCAAATGTTACATCTCTGCTAAGTTCAATGTGTTTTGACCAGGTATGTAGATTCTATAAGCCTTAGAGGTTTCACTATACCCCACAAATATTGCCTTCTTTCCGGAAGGTTCTAGTTTGGTCCTCTTTTTTTTAGGCACGTGAATGTATACAGGACAACCAAAGATTCTTAAGTGGTTGATGTCAAGTTTTATATCTCTGAAGACTTCTTCTGGACTTTTGTTGTCTAGGAGTGAGTGAGGACATCTATTTTGGATGTAGACAGTTGTTTGAGAGGCTTCAACCCAAAATGAGATTTCCATGTTTTGATCAAACATCATGGCTCTAGCAGCCTCTACTATGGTCCTATTCTTTCTTTCAGCTACTCCGTTTTGTTGAGGGTTGTAGGGTACAGTGAACTCCCTCTTAACCCCGACATTTACACAAAACTCTTTAAATACATCAGAAGTATATTCCCCCCATTGTTTGTTCTAAGTGTTTTGATTTTCTTCCCTGACAAGTTTTCTACAAGAGCCTTAAATTCCTTAAATCTCAAAAGAATTTCTTCAGACTCCTTATTTTTTAGAAAATAAATCCAAGTCTTCCGGGATAAGTCATCAACAAATATTACATAGCACAAAAATCCCCCCATAGAGGGTATAGACATGGGTCCACATAAATCTGAATCAATGAGTTCTAATACATTATTGCTTATACTAGAACTATTATGAAAAGTTCCTTTAGTATTCTTCCTAGGGCACAACCCTTGCAGGTTCCTTCATGGTTGTGATTCAACTTAGGCATACCATTCACTATCTTCTCTATGGAGGGTAGAGCCCAGAAGTGAAGGTGTCCTAGTCTTTTGTGCCAAATCTCGTTTGAGCTTGAACTTTCATGAATGAGAGATTGAGAAGGGGCGGTGATTAACTTGTAGAGTGATCCATGCCTAAGTCCTATAGATAGAGCCTTCTTGATGGAGTTCTTTGGCCATGCCAAAACCTTTCCTTCCATAAAGGTTATTCTGTATCCTTTATCTTCAAGTGTTGAGATAGACACAAGGTTCCTCTTTATTCCTAGTACGAACAAAACCCTAGTGAGCTGAAGTGATATGCCTGATTTCAGATTTATGGTATAGGTTCCAACCCCTTTAACAGGGTAGTTGGAGTCATCTCCGATAGTCACCTCCTCAACAGAATTTTCCTCAAGAGTATCCAGGTGTTCTTTGTATCCAGTGATATGGCGGGATGCTCCACTATCAATCACCCAAGTGTTAGGGCTGTTGGATGTTTGACTTGACAAGGCTGAATAGAACACATACTTCTCAGAGCATTCTTCTGGGTTAGTCTTTCCAACTTTAGCAAAGGTGGCTTGTTGTCTTAGTCTATCTGGACACTTCTGGGCATAATGTCCATATTGATCACATCTGAAGCATTGTACTTGTGATATGTCTCTTCTCTTCTTGGAGAATCCTTTCCCGTTTGAACCCTTCTCATTCTTCCTTTTGAAGTTTCTCTTCTCTAGTTTGGTCCTTTTCTTTCTTTCATTTTCATGTGATGAAGTTGATTCTTCAAGGTGAGTGCTCTGCTAGTGTTGTTTATTTCATACATGTTTGCTATGGCTTTAAACATGTGGTATGCAGTATCATATTTAGAGATAATTGGAACTAAGTGATCCCTAACTGCATCCACTATGATCTTCATAGCCTTTCGATTATTTTTATTCCATTGAATTTTCTCATCATTGTCATTTGGTTCTGGTATGTTTTCCCTTATATATGACTCTAGTTCATTTTCTCTTAAGGTGAGCATGATTCTAAATTTCCATGAGACAAAGTTAGAAGCTCCCTCAAGACGATCCTGGAATCTAACTCCACTTGCCATTATGTAGAGAGGAATGTGATTTTACAAAGTTTATAGTCTTAATCAATTTGCTATCTTCAATCTAATCGGATCTTCCTTAGCCTAGAGCTCTGATACCATGTTAATGAGATTAGATTTATAGCAAAAATAGAAAGGAATGCAATTTTAATTTTATATGTTCACTAATCTGTCTTTTCTTTTCAGGTATGCAGCAAATAGAAGACTATGGAATTCAAAACTGATTCCACAAGTATTTATGCACTATATGAATATGAAAATATCACAAAGGAAATGCTGATAGAATTATCTCTGAATTGCTTGCAGATTGAATATGAGAAGACTTTGCATTCAATTGTTGTATATGCATTCCCTTTGATCAATCAGCAAATGATCATATATATGAGAGACATGTCACTATAGAGACATGTCTCCTCAAAGGAGACATGGCTCTATAATGCCATGTCTCTTCATAACATAAATTATAATTACCAACCGATGCAACTTTAATATATGCAACATGCCCAATTAAAGGGGGTACCAGCAAGGGGGAAGATGACATGTGGTGTACGGACTGCAAGGAGAGCGGCCATACGAAGGGTCGTGTCCCAAAAAGGCATTTTGTGACATTTGCCAGATCATGGGCCATTCCACCAAGGAATGCCCATACAACATGAAAGTGAGGAATCAACAAGTGCTATTCACCCAAGAGCACCCATCTACATCGGGGGCGACGGAGACTAACAATAACACATCCTCGGGCGGGTACTGAGGCAACCAATGCGGTGGCGGAAGGCGCAATAACAACACCAACACAAGGAGTCGAATACAATATGACTCCAAGGGTCGGTCGATGATTCAGTGTCGAGCTTGCAATCAGTGGGGCCACTTTGCAAGGGACTGCGACAAGGGTGACACCCAGCAGAAGCTATGCCGCTGGTGTGGTCCTGGCAACCACAAGGATGCCAACTGCCTGAAATCTGGCATTAATTGGCTAGACATAGATGGAAGCACGAGTACGGTACTGACCGTCACCCGAGGGCAAGCAAAGCAAGCCACATATCCAGACCCTCGAACAGAAAAACAATGGGCACGGGAGGCTAAGGAAGAAATAGAGAAGGCGATGAAGGCACAAAAAGAAACATGGGAGATGGCCACCACCTCAGACCGGAGGGAGGCAGAACAAAACATTCTGAGACAACTGCTACATGTAGAGGTACCAATGAAACTCCAAGATCTCCTTCACACCATGCCTCACTTGGGAACGACGTTGTTGGAGAACTTGGCCACATAGCCAAATACCACAAGTACGGACATCCCCGGAGGGTCTGCAACTGACCCGATGATACTTGCTGTAAACAGTGGCAGGTACCTGGCAGTCGTTGAGATGGGCATCCTTGGCACCATCCTGACAGACACTATAGTGGATGGAGGGTCAGGAGTGAATGTCCTTCCAGAGGAGACATGGAAGAAATTGGGCAAGCCAACATTGTGGCCCCCAACCTTCAACTTATTGGGCGCCAATCAGCAGGGTATCAAACCCCTCGGAATGTTGATGGCACAACGGGTCACCATTGGCTCACAACCATTTGTACTAGACTTTGTGGTGATACCTTTGAAAAAGAAGGGTTACGATGCCATTCTGGGTCAAGGGTGGCTGGTCACGATGAAGGTAAACCACAATTGGAAGAAAAACACCCTCTCGATGGAGAATGGGGGGAGGAAATTCATCATCGACCTTCTCACCCAGATGGTGAGTGAAGAGATAGCTTCTTCTTCAGACTCAGAATCTGACGGTGAGAACAACCGAAGGGATGAAGGAAGGAGTGGTATGGAACCTAATGAAGAAGGCATCTTAGAATTGGAAGAGTGTTCGGGAGATGACGCCGACTCCATGAACGGTCTCTTCCACTGGCAAATAGAGGACTATGAACTCTTCCGACCAGCATGCAATGTACTAAGTGTCCCACTACCTCTGTAGATTCTTTTTATCATTTGTTTGTTTCAGGTTGTAACCAGCCCACTAATGTGTCTTCCACTCCACTCAAGCCTCTCTTTGGACATCATATAGGCTCCTCTCCTTCTTCATCCTTGGTTCCTCTTCCCCAACCTCTTTGCACTCAACCAACCCCTTTTAACCCTCCCACCCAAGCTTTGATTCTGCATGAGTCCCCCCTCTCTCTCTCTAAACTCTAATCCCTCTTCTTCCACCTTCATTAATGATTGGGATTTTAGACTTGTGGGAAACCTTTCCAGTGTACCAATCAATCATTGAGCCCTCAAGTTTTTAAGACGTGGTCTAAACTTTGCCTTTACACCTTCCTCCATCCTGAAGTTAGATTTCCTAGTTGAAATAGAAAAGTGATCTAGGCTCTTCCAACAATGTTGCTGATGAAATTAGGCAAGATTGTGTGGTGGCCTTGAGACGTGCAAAACCTCTCAAGCATAATGTTCCCAAAGAGGAGTTTTTTGCCTTTAAAAAGCTAGTGTGGAATGATGATATTGTTGTTATAAAAGCATATCAAGGGAATGGTGTGGCCATTCTCAATAAGCATGACTATGTCACCAAATGTTAGACCATCTATCTAATGGTAGTTACAAAATTCTTCCTAGCAACCCTATTTCTAAAATTGTTTGCAAGGTTAAGTTAGCTATCTTCTAGTCTCCTTTTGATGACTTGACCAAGAAGGTACTCCTCCCACATAAAGAGATTTCCCCTCACATTTATGGATCCCCTAAAATTCATAAACTCGGTATACCTCTGAGACCTATTGTTGCTACCTCTAATTCTCCCACATATAAGTTGGCTTCTTTCCTAGCCAAGTCAATCTTGCCTTTTATTGGAAAGTCAGATTCCTACATAAAGTACTTCAACCATTTCATTAATTTTATTCAGGATAAAAAAAGTGGAAGACAATGAAATCTTAGTCAACTTTGATGTTGTGACGTTATTCACTAAAGTTCCTATAGCTAACTCAGTTGAGTTAGTCAAATGCAAGACCAATAACGATATTGCATCACTTGTTGAACTTTGCCTTTGTTCCACATTCTTTGCTTTCCAAAATGTAATTTATGAGAAAACTGATGGAGTAGACATGGGCTCTCCTTTATCCGCTCTTACAACCAACCTCTACTGGAATATTTTGAGGAGTTAGCCCTAAACTCTTTCCCCTTCCAGCCTCGTTGGTGGAATGTAATGTCCCCGAAAAGATTAAATAACTCAATTAAAATAATTGTTGAATGGCCCCAAAATTAATAATATCTTACGAGCCCCTTTTTATTAATTAGTTTAGTAATAAAATAATAGGTTGTGTCGGCCCATTTGTAACCCTTCGGGAAACTTCTTGGACCCCATTTATATGGCCAAGTTTGGCATTGTTGTAGGTATGGTGAATTTTTATGTTTTCTTTGTATTTGTGAATTCCAGTTGGAGTTCAACACTGTTGAAGTTTCAGAGGTGCAAGATCCTCCCTATTCTATATTTGCAGTTTCGGTGGGAGTCACTCCTCACCCTATTCTGCCTGTTGGTCTGAATTCGTGAAGTCTTCCGTTGAAGACCTACTTGATGTACTTTGGGAATTATCTTCATAATCTGAGAATATAAATATCTTGTTCCTGGCGATTCAATCCATCATCCGATATGTTCACTTCTTACATTTTCATGTTTTAATAATGTTATGTGAAATAAGTCTGAAGGTAGAATCATTATATCCATATGTGTACGGGTCCATATGGGAGCAGTAGCAGCTTACCATACGGGTACGGTTGGAGATCGAAGGGTGTACGGGTGGTATCAACAAAGGGACCCAGACGTCGTACAACAAGACAAGGCAACGAACGGAGGGATGATAGGTTACCATACGTTGGAAGACAGTACGGGCAGTGGGCCGAGTGGTGTGACCGTACGGTCATAACCATTACCGTACATGTGAGCAAAGGGGATCATATGGGTAAAGGAAGTTGGTTGTCGTACATGTGAGTGTGGCACCGTATGGTGGGAGTGAAGGGTCATACGATGGAAGTGATGTGGGGTGTAGGTGTCGTACAGTAGAGGTAGGGAAAATCTGTGTTCAGGTAATTACATGGAAACACTATGTAGACAACACTAATGTATGTTGGCTCCATCGTCATGAACTTGAGTTTTTCCCATGCTGATCTTAATAGCTTGGTTGATTGCATTCAATTTACCAAGGAGCTGGAATCTAACAAACAACTTCCTTTTCTAGATGTCCTAATCATTAGAAATGATGATGGTACTCTTGCTCCATATAATGTATGTACGGCTCCGTATATACATTTCCTAGCTCATCACATGGTAAACATTATCCCAGCTCTTACATGAGTAGAGAACCGGAGTCGTATGATGGTAAAGGGCTTTTGCCAGTTCATATTATGGTGTTATGTTGCATTTGTTGGAAATATATGTTTAACAATTTATTGTTTGGTTATCATTGATGTCAAACATTATGGTCCGGAGGTGTTGGAAGTATCCAGAGGTATTTGTTGAAGTCAGGTTCCAATATGTTGTAATCTTAAGAATGTGATGTTTATCAATGTTATATTCTTATGTCTGAAAATCTGTGTGGTCCGAATGTCTGTGATTCAGTGGCAGAGATATACAGTTGTAGATAACAATTTTATAACTGCAGATGGCAATGATATAATTGTACTTACATTTGTGCTTTTCAAAAGGTTTCCACTCTAGAAATAAAGGTTGAAGATGTGCAGATATATTTTGTATTTTGTTTTCAAGTCTGTCTTGGTTGTGGTCTTTCTTGGTGATCCTGAAACAATTCCTAGTGATCTAGAAACAGTATTATCTAGTGTTGTAGTTAAGATCAGTTCTTGGTCTGGTCAAGAAATAAGTTGTGATGGCTTCTAATGTGGACTGGGGGCAAGTGACATGACTTTTGATGTGGCGTGTGGATCTCACCATGGCGTGTGGAGATCCGGATACAATTGGCAAGTTATTCTTTGGGCAATGTGTCTAGACATTTGAGATGCTGAGGTTGGTAATCCGGTAATTGCGGATCTGGTTTTGGGTAACGTGTTTGTGGTCCGCTCTCTCTCCTGGACTGGATCATGCTTCTTGATTTAGGTCTGGGTTATACATTTAATGTCTATCTCCTATCCAAATGGGTTCATGCTATATGGGACCTATGTATTTAATGTTTATCTCTTATCCGGTTGGGTCCATGTTAAGTATAATTTATGTTTTGATATGGATGCTTCTAGCAAGGGACCTTATTGTATTTTGTTGTTGTCGTGGCCGACTTGTAACTTAATTGTAATATCCTTTTGGCATGGCTGACCATGTTGTAAACTCCAATGATCCATCTTGTATATAAGCACAGTGTGTGCTTTAGCAAAGTTATATAAAAAAATTGAAGGTGAAGAGCAAGGAAGTAAATATATATATTCAGAGTTT
>MU225145.1:2359940-2431405 GCA_018584345.1 Thuja plicata | reverse complement strand
AATCAGAAAACACCTTCTCAGATTATTTGAGAGACATCTCCCCTTTGAATCATCTCCCCACTAAGGATGGTTCAAATGGGAATGTAACATTGGTTATTATTCCCCCCCACAATGTACAATTCCCACTATTATATCGTTGAACAATTCTCATGTCTTCTTGTGAAATGACTTGATTGCTCCAAGAGAGGTGACACTATAATTAATGCTTTCTTTCTAGAAAGAGACACCCTTCCTTGAATACGCTCTTCTTTGTTAATGCTTGACCACGATCATAACAAATTAATATATCTCTTTAATGAAAGCCGCTTTCAGTAATTTCACATAGACCGGTACACAATCCGTCATAACTTTTGAACCCCACACTTTCTCTCCAATCGCTCTGGTGAGATTCTTCAAAATTTGTTTTTCACCAACATATCCAAAATGCAGCAAAATATAACGGTGGATTTGTGAGATATGGTCCTTGTACTGAGACTGTATTTTCTGAGACAGACACACATTCACCATCAACAAACTACTCTCTTACATTTGCAGTCTGGCTCTGATACCATGTTAAGTTTTAGGATAGCTGCAAATGTAATAACACTCTATGTTGTATGTGTATTTCAAATGCAACAATCTCTCTTTCATTTATATTGAAAATGAGGCTAGGAGAGACATGTCCCTTCGACATGAAGGGACATGTCTATTCATTATTATGAGATTAATATAATGACAATTGATTATGTATATATATATATATCAGTATATAATAATAATATCTATTATTATTATATATATTGGTATGTATATGTATGTGCATAATTTAATCTATTCTCATAATATTAATATCTCATTCATTTTATCTGATCGAAGCTACAAACATCAACAATCAACTCTGTGGTTTGAATGCAAAGGATAAGATATCATTGGGAGTTGGCATATAGAGATTGAAGCTCTCTGACCGAAGGTGGAAACACCTATAGAGCATCTATGACATATCCTAAGAGTGTTGAAAACATAGAAAAGCTAATCAAGGAGAGTGAAAGCAAACTAGATGGGTTGTCTAAACCTTATGATCCCTTGACAACTTCAGCTTCTAGTTATGGAGGACAGGTTATCACCTTGATGGATAAGATCAAAACATTGGTTACAAAAAAGGAGAGGATGAAAGGAAGGATCAGTGAGCTGAGGAACATGATTGAACCTAAGCTAAACATCTTGCTTAGTGGTTTGAAAGAAGCAAAGAGAGCCTATAATTCTCATGATGCACATGATCTTGAATCGGCAGAGAAAATTTCTTATGTTGTTTGTGGGAAAATTCAGGTTATAGACAGTTTGAAGAAGAGTTGGGACTCGGATTTTGGTACTCTGAGGAAAAATTTCTCAAATATTTTCAAAAAATTGTAAGTATACTAATTATGCCACTTATATATAGACCTCTATAGGATTTGGATAGATGAATTTTGTTGTGGACCCCAGCCTTTTGCATTGATGTCAAAGGGGGAGAGATATTCAGCTCAAGGGGAGCGTGTGATTTTGATTTTAGCGGAGCAGTTAGAGTTTCGCATTTTTTATTTTGGACACTTAGTCATTTTTCACTAAGTGTTGCCATCAATGCCAAAGGGGGAGATTGTTGGCAAGAGACACTACTCTTGATGGCCTGTATGTTGTCATTGATGGCAACCATACATGATTCACATGGTCACTTGTCATATTTTGTTGATACTAATGGATTGGAGAAGAAATTGGCTAAGTATGGAAGAACAAGGACAGTGAACAAGTCACAATAAATGCTTCGGTACAGCCAGACAGTTTCAAGTTTTGAGCAGCAAACCTAGGGGGAGCTTCAATGAGGTATACTTTACCTTATTCCAGCTTCGCAGTAGTTGATCTTTCTATTTGGGAAAGTTATGATGTTATGAGTATCAGAAATCAGTGATCAAAGATGAATAGAGATAGATAGTTGGTAGATCAATCAGTGATCCTATCTGGTCGATGGGATGAATTGTTTTTGAGGTTGATTTGGTAGAGCCGACATGGGAGAACAGACCTATGCAGTTGATTGAGGTTAGGAACAAGTTTTGGTTATAGATTTGGATGACACTTCACATGTTACACTTTATGTTCTTGTGGTCGACCAGTAACGATATAATTTTTTATAACGGGTATATAAGATCGACTTTTTGAGTTAATTTAGTAGTGCGATGGGCAAAGATGGTACGGTATTGATAGATGTATATGATGTATGTGTGAATGACATGTAATCAGTGGTTCGGTTGACAATTGAGCAAAGATATTGTATTGCACCTACATAGAACTACTTTGGCATATATAGATGCTATCTTTTAGTTCATCATTTTGGATTGTAGTCCAATATATATTGTAAAGCAATGAGCTTTCCTAAGGGTTGTAGCCCTCTTTTGTATTCGAACAGTGAGCTCTAGGCAGTGTGTTTGAATGCATGTGCATTCCCCTTTTGTACTAAACCTTTAATAGGGTTATCTATTTTGTAGAGTAAATCTTGTGGGTTTCATAAAAATTGAGTCACCACCCTCCATTGCTACCTTTTGAGAATAATAAACTATTTTCCAAATGGATCTCCCCTGGATGTCCTCCTCAAACAAAACCTTCTCCCCTTTATATCTTCCAATGCGAGGGAGAAATCACACCTCTTCATCATGTCTGCTCTTTGCAAGAGTCACATCCTTTCACAATTACCACCCTTTGAAAGAGCACAACCCTTCATAACTTTTGCCTTTTAGAGGAGTCACTTCCTTATTTTCTTCTCATTCCTTATTCTTTCTTCCATTAATTCTGTATAGATTCACATGCTCCAGTCTTTCTTCCTGCCTCCATATCCCCTTCCTAAGGCACTCTTCGCCCTTTTATATCTCATGTTTAAGGGAGTCACAACTCTTCATTTCATGCCTTGTGACCATTCATTAAACTGAATTATATTTTAAATATATTTTATATTTTAATATAAAAATTATTATTTATTATTAAATCCAATTTCAAAAAGGGGACATTACACTTGGGTGTACCCAGGAACACCCACAGGCGAACACGTACCCAGTACGGGTGCGGGAGGCCTTAACAGTGTCCCAGTAACTTAGGAAAAAACTAAATAATTCATTTATTGTCAGCACTGTACCTATTGATGGCATCTAAAAATCAGGCCTGGACTCTATGATGATGTTCTTAGCCCTGTAAGTCAGTTCCCTGAGTTGTGTATCAATAAAATTAGACTTTGGATCATTTCTATGTTAAAATTTGGCTCAGCCCTGCCTGTTTGATGTGCTCTAGAGTTTGTACCAGAAAGCATAATTGATTTTATTTGGTTCAAACTTACTATGTTGTGTGTCTAAGGGTTTGATTCAGTATTTTCAGTTGATTGTGTGCAAATTTATTTTGCTGTTCCATTTGAATTTCATTTTTAAAAAGCAGAAAATCACAAAAAAATAGAGTATTGCAAAAATACTTGATTGGACACATTAGATTTTTGTGTGTATTACCCTTGTTTTTCAAATTGTTCTCAAGTGTGCAGGTTATCAAGGAGCAACAACAACAAAGTCTCAATAGAAGAACCTTGAAGACCTCCAAGAAAGCCATGAGTTGGTTTTGGGAGAAAATAAACCTTTTTGGAGAGAAGTTTGGAAATTGAGAGAGAAGATTGAAGCAAGTTGAGAAGGACCTATTTGAGTTCTTTGTTGGAATCCTTGAGCAATTGCAATTAAAGCTGATAGAGAAGGATGAACTTATATCAAAGCTCCAAGAAGACAGAGGGCTCTACCACGAAGAGTCGACCAGTCTCTAATCAAGAAGAAACTATTAGAATGGAATGCATGAACATCCATGAACAAGTTTCCTTCAATGACTTGAAATCTAATGATTCCACTTGTCAGTTTTAAGAGCACAATAAGGGTGTAGGTTCAAGATTTCTTGCAAGGATGGGATATGATGGAAGAGGACTTGATAAAGATGGCCAAGGAATGAATACTCCAGCCCATCGTAGTGAAGGACAGACCACCATTTAAGGGTCTTGGTTATAGAAGCATAGTGACGGATAAAATTCTAATGGGTCAGTTACCATCGATTTGCAACCATAACAGATTTGTCAGTTAAAATAAAACACGTGTTACAGGTTGGCAAAAGGAGTCTCAAGTCAGCTACACAGTGCCTTAAGCTTGTGAGTGTTTGTAAAAGGCCTTAAGACAACAATAGAGTTCCTTCTTCTGGCTGAAAAGTTTATAAAAGTACCAGAATGACTGTTTGTTGCCATTTGCAGCATTTGTACTCTTCTTGGATTATGCCTGAGCAGGAATTCACAGCTCTCCAACATTTTTTTATGATGTTGTGTGCTATCTGAAGGTGTTAGCTGATAGGCTAAAGACTGCCTAAAGTGGTTATTTTTTCATATCTTTAGGCTTTAGCCATTCTTATTGTGTAAATACTGTAGTTCGCTTTCATAAATTATGAAAAAGGAAAAAAAAATTAGATAAAAAATGTCTCAGTTTTGTAAATGAAGTTGTAGTCATTTGTTGTGTTTTTAACTGTATGAGATTCAATTCAGAACATAAAAAATGTCACCTTTTTCATTATTTGATGCATATTCTTTTCTGCTTCTGCATTCTAATTCAACAGCATTGGCAATAGAATCTATATTGAGCAACTTAAAACAAATACACACCTTGTACCTTTGCAGCCATATTTTCACATCAGGTGCACCCTCGTTACTTCCTCCAAAATATGCAACTAATAGATGGTTGGGCTCAATCTGTAGAACCAGTCCGAATAAGTCAGAAATGGGAAAAACACTAGCTATTGTAATGCTTGTGGCCCTCAAATTAGTTGTGGATACCAGATTCTTTGTAGGCAGATTCATGGCAAATCATAGTCAGAAGCAATGCTAGAGGCCAATGGAATAAATGACATGAATAGATTAAAAATTACTTCACTTGCCTCAACAATAGTAGATGCATGGCAACTATTAAAAGGAGCATTATGAGCTTCAAATGTATACTCCTCTTTCACAAGAAGTGGATTTGCACCAGGCAAAGGCTCCCCCGTTGAATTTTGGATTAAGTTGACACTTTCTGAGTATTGTCTATCCATCTTCCTACATAACAACATTGGCAATTGCATAATTACATATAATATTTTACTTATTTAAGTCATTCCTTCTAATCAGTCTCAATCCCATAAGGAACAAGGAATGTTGTGTTACTGCAGAAAACTTTAACTTCCAATTCCCTATATATATTTCTCCCCAATAAATGTCTAAATAGTATTACACAACATAGAATCGGTGAAATGTAACAAAGCAAAAACAAATTACTCTTAAGACAACCCTACTTACAGTTCCAAAACTTCTTCCCAGGAAAGAAGACTTCTTTTTGCAAAATGTATAATATCTTGACTGCATGCTCTGCTTAGATTCCATAAATTAATGTTGCAAATCAAAAGAAACAAAGCGAGACAAAGCACGGCGCTCCTGATTGCTCCCCACTTATCCCCTTGCAAACCCAACATGGTTTTTGCCGCTCCAAAATTGAAGTTATGAATACATACAGTACCCAATTTTCTAATAGCAGAAAAAACTACGAAGTATTCTCTACCGCATTATAGTTTCCAGCCCAACATGCATATTCTATGCAATAGGAGTTTCTAGCCCTAGATGCACATTCCATGGATAAAAACATTAACTTGAAGGCAACAAACATCTGAAAACGCAACCACGAGTAAAATCTCAGCTTCTGGGAAAAAAATACTCTCTTTACAAACAAATCAATCACTTCAAAGTGGTCAACTATAAATACAAAATATCAAATCTATGGGAAAATCAACTATCCATTTGATCAACAAATCAATGTCCTGAAGAACTGAAGCAAGGTGAAACATATAGGGTGACTTACATTGTCAAAGATTCCCTATTTCATATTTAGGAACAACTCTTCCGAGTTTCTAATCATATCATACAATATTCTTTGCTAGGTTGACAATTAGGTGAGCAAAAACTAAACTGGTTGAACTATTTTTACTGGTCTGAACTGGTCCTCATTTTATAGACTAAGCCCAAGTGATCTACCTGTTATTCAAAGTATTGATTTATTTTATTCTGTGGGTCAGTGTGATGTCTGCTGGGAACGTGTAATTTACATTAAGGACGACATAAACACTTGTCATTTTACTGTTGTGGAGGATTCTACAGATTCTTGTTTTTCAGGCTAATCACATTGGAGAGTAATTTGAAGTTAAATAAGAGCAAATAACCAATAAGGAGCTTGTTTAATTCGGCATGTAAATCCCACTAGCCCTCTTATTCTGGCCCACATGACAAAGAAAGATGCTTTACTCAAAAAGATATAAAATAGCTTTCTTCGAATCCAACTGGGGAAGAATTTAAGTATTTATTAGCATATAGTGGTTTCCATTATTGCATGATTTACTAATTAATATATAAGTATGCTTCACGATCAAATGACATAATAGGACATATCTTTTTATTTACTGAGTACCTTTCGCCTTGACGTAAAGATAAGTATAAATCAAACAATCTAATTCCGAGACACTAAAAACTTGTACGTGTTTTATATAAATTAAAAATATATATTAAATAATGTGTGTCAAAATGAATATATAAGTAAGTTTTTATTTATTTATCTATTATTTTATTAAAGTCATATATCTATAGAAATAGGAAATGAAAAATTTAAAGAATATAAATATATTTATTTATATAATATACTTTAAGATAATTAAACTAATAACTATTTAGTGATACAATGATTTTTTTCCTTTGGGCACGGAGGAAAGAAAAATCTCTTACTGTTTGGGACATATAGTCCTCATCATGAATGTTTTACGAATCTCACGTGTAATTACGGGTAAAAGAAATGAGGATGAGGTTCCTCATGTACACATAATGTTGCATATATTCTTGCAGAAAGCTTCATTAGCCATGTAGACTTAATATTACAACATCTATTACATTCTTTGTATGGTATAATAGTAAATACAAATACAAATTTTCAAATCATACATGATTGGCTTTGACTTTGCGTGTCAGTTATATTGTATTCTTATTCTGTTATTTTCATTGTCTGAAAAGAACGTCCTTGCTCCCAAATTACACCTGATCATCAAGATACCTACAAACTCATGCTAAATAAGTCATCTTTCTAACTACACCAAACCAAATGTTAGCATATAATAGGTCATGCATATCATGGTTAGTACTCTTTATCACAGATATATCAAGACTTGTGTTTCCAGTATAATGTAAATAGATGAATACTAGGCCCAGTGATAACCATACATTCCACTCCAATGATAATAGAAATCTTTAAGCTAAAGCAAAGTTTTTGTGTTTATACATGTATGTATTTTAATATATTTATGTGTGTGTGTGCGTGCATATATATATATATATATATGTGTGTGTGTGTGTGTGTGTGTGTGTGTGTGTGTGTGTGTGTGCAAATATATACATACATACATATATATACATATATGTATATATTTGTATGTATATATACATATATGTATATATATATATACAAATATATACATACATACATATATATACATATCTGTGTGTGTGTGATCAAATTTTAAAGGTAACTCCAAATACTGATCGTTTCTTAATAACCACAAACAATTAACCTCAGCTCTTCTCCTTGTCTTACCTTCATATTTCAAAAAGTATGCCTATATTTGCAAAATAGCTAAACTTTGTCATTTAAGCAAACCAAACTTTATTGAAACCATTAGAGAACAACTAATAGAAATTAAGTATTGGCAATGCCACAGAAGCTAAGAAATGTCTACATAAAGCATTATAAATAAATTATAACCATAATGGCCTAGTTAATGCCTTATGAGATTAATGAGGTCAAACCATCATCGAACCAAACTATTGTAATGGAGTTGATTGAACCTTCAACTCAAATTGAATTTCATTCCATAAATGAGTGAGCTATCTCATTAAACGCTAATCGGGTAGACTATAGCTGATAAAAACATCTCTCTCTCTCTCTCTCTCTCTCTCTCTCTCTCTCTCTCTCTCTCTTTGTGTGTGTGTGTGTGTGTGTGTGTGTGTGTGTGTGTGTGTGTGTTTTTAAATAATATTATAGAGTGTGCTTATAAGTGCATGAAATTTTATTTAGCCAACTAGTTTCCATGAAGAACAGTACATAATAAACTTGCAGATAACCTGAGTAAATATTGACTAAGAATTTATAAATTTCTCATTAGAGATTATTGTACTTTGTTTGGTAGATTCTTTCTATTAGGTTCTCATATGTTTATATCCTTAATTGAAGCCAATATTAAAAATAAACCCCACTCATTCCATCTCTTACCTACCACTGTTCAGATATACTTAGTAAAACTTCAATATACCCTAAATTCATATATCTTTTTATAAAAGTTCCTATGTGATTTAATTTATAAAAAAAGTCACAGTATTTATAAGTCATAAGTCTTATATTAAACAATTATGTACCAACAAGGAGATGACTATGAACTATAAGTTGTTGAAATCAAAATGCTTATGCACCATACTGTATAATTATAATCTATAAGCTATTGATATCAAAATGCTACTTCAGAAAACTATATGATAATACACTAGACAATATACTATTTTTCTTAACGATCACCAATTCTTCATCTAAACTTCCTTCTGAATCGTCCAACACAATATTATCATTTCCTTTGATGTCAATTTTGTAGGGGCTTTTTCGAGCCTAGGAATTTCTAATGGTACTCTGTAATTTGTCCAGATCGATATGTTTGAAGGATGGTGGGGGTGTCAAATCCCTTTGCATTGAGATAATAGAAGATCCATTCAGTGTCAGAGGTGGGGATTATACGAGTCCATCAAAGCAAAAAGTTAATGCTTTGTCTCATCTCTGGCTAGTGGATATCAAATATAACCTTATCTTTGAAAAATAGAATTGGCCTTCTAATAATGTTTACCTCGTCTTCTAGGCTACTGATGGCTGCCAACATATAGACTTTAGTTAAAGGGATCTCATGCGTGTCATTGATGCTATAGATTGCATGTTCAAGACCCCACATAATTTTGTCAATAAAAACTTCTCTGCACAGAGCAACCATGTCTCACTTGTTGATACTGACAAGCACCATACAAGATATGAATGTGCCCACTAAATCCCCATTTGACCTACGTGAGAAACTATAATCAAAATATCTATCCTCGAAAGCTCATTCAATATCTCTTCTAGACATATCCTCTAGAGGTTTGAGGATGTGATTCCATCTTTTGGGAGTGATAGGATGATGCAGGAGCATCTTGGGTTCTTTGGCAATCCTGATCAACCAAAAATACGTTTATTTTTGTTCTTTATCTTGTTTGGAGGTTGCTCGGTAAAGTGCTTGGTTATTGTTGTTGCTCGGTTACTTGTTTTGTCATGCTTTACCAATAGGTCTCGATGAATATTGGCTGCTCAATTTCCTTCTTACCGAGTTGTTCTTATTTCTCGGTCATCGTCTTACCAAGTTGTTTATTTTGAAGTTGGATTTTCAGGCTGACTTCTGTATTTAATTCCTGTAGCATAATTAATGTGGGATCTCTCGTTGGGATATGTGTGGACCTAAATCTTGGTCTTCCTTTAGGATCTAAGTGTCGACCTCTTTGGTGGACTCTTGTATATATTTGGTTTTTGTTCTTAGATTTGGGGGGGAGTTCTTGGGGATAAAAGGTTAAGTGTTAGTAGATTCAGATCGCAGGTCTATGACCTCGCATGTATCAAGATTATTATGTAAACATTTGAATGTATATGGCCAAAACTGGGAAGGCCTTACAGCCCGACATGTAATGAGTTTAATGAATTAATGCAAAGCATATGTTGTTTCTTCTTCCCTTTCTATGTTGTTGCTTCTGTGTTGATCTACAAGGTGGTTTGGATAGTTGGGAGTGCCTTGGGAACCTGTTCTCCTTACCCTCCTTGTGTCAAGTGGTGTCAGAGTGAAGGTTAGAGCTAGGTTCCTTCTTGTAATCTCTAACCCTAGTTGGTTGATATTGTTGTGGGGTGGAAGATTGCGATCTGACCTACAATTGGTGAGGGTTTCAAGATGGTTCATGGGAGGGGGAATGCAAATCCAAGTCTAGCTGATATGTTAAGACAAATGGTTGCAAGATTGGAAGTTGTTGAGACTGTCCAGTGCAGAGGAAGACATCTTGAAGATGTTAGTGATGATGAATTGGAGGAAGTGCAAGGAGAATCTGCACCTGCACCTGTGATGGATCAAGAAGAAGAGAGATTCATGTGATCATTGACAAGCTTGTAGTCCACACCTCAGTTTAATCCTCCTGGGTATAGTGGAAAATTGGATTATGATGAATTGATAGACTGGATAACTAAGATGGAAAAATACTTTGAATATGAGAATGTATGAGAGGAGAAGAAGGTGAAGATTGTAAGTACAAAGTTGAAAGGTCATGCATCCTTATGGTGGGAGCATCTGCAATTGGATTATAAGAAGAAAGGAAAAGACAAGATCAAGGTATGGGATAAGATGATAAACAAGTTGAAAGGCAAGTTTCTACCTTGTGATTACCAGATTAACCTAATTAGGAGAATGCAAAGTTTGAAGCAGAAAGATAGCTCGGTAAAAGATTATACCAAAGAATTCTACAAATTAGACATCAAATCTAGACATGTTGAAGATGAAGTGGATATAATAGCAAGGTATCTGAATAGATTAAGAAGATCTATACAAGATGAGATCAACTTGGTCAAGATGGAGAGCATTGAAGAGGCATATCAATTTTCCCTAAAAGCTGAGGAGAAATTAAACAAAACATATGAACAAAGACAAAGAGGCAAATGTGGTAGATTCCCTAGAGGAAGAGGGAGATCTCATGGTGAAAACAATAGATATGAACCAGACAAGGCAAAGTCAGACACATGTCAAGACAAAGGGAAGACCGAATGGAAAGGTGGAAGTTCATTCCGAGGAAGAGGCAATTACTCCTGAGGTGGTTATAGTAGAAGAGGGTTCCAAGGAACTTGTTACAATTATGGTGAAGAAGGACATCGATCTTTTGAGTGTACCCATGCAAGAAAGAAAGTTAGCGGTAGCAAAAATGCTTTGATGCAAGATGAGTCACCGAATGAACCTGAGAAGGAAGGAAACCTCATGATCAAAAGGATACTATGGAGTGAGAAAGATAAGCAAGATCCTCTCAAGAAAAGTTTGTTCAAGACCAAATGTAGAGTTGCAGAAAAAGTTTGGAAGGTAATTGTTGATAGTGGAAGCTTAAAGAATCTGGCATCTGAGGAAATGGTCATAAAGTTTCTATTGGAAAGAATGAAGCATCCGAAGCCCTATCAGATTTCATGGATCAAGGATGAGCATACATTAATGGTGAGTGAACAATGTTTTGTGAATCTGAAAAATTAGAAAGTATTATGATAAGGTGTTGTGTGATATTATGCCAATGGATTGTTATCATATTTTATTGGGTAGACCTTGGCAGTATGATAGACATGTTATACATGATGAAAGATTGAATAGATATACTATTTGGGTTTATTGTAAGAAACAAATCTTGTTACCTTTGGCTGAGGAATCTGTTGGTGAGATATGTACATCTGTGAAAATTTGTTTGATGGAAGGTAGATAGTTTTTTAAGGATTTGAAAAGCGATGATATTTGTTATGCTTTGATTCCTAAAAAACCGAGTAAGAATACAAAAGATAAAATTCCTGCAGAGGTTGAGAAATTTCTCACTAAGTACAAGGAGATCATTTTAGATAATATACCTGATGGTTTTCCTTTGATGAGAGATATTAGTCATTGTATAGATCTGATTCCTGGAGCTAGTTTACCGAACAAGGCACCACATTGGTTGACACCGACTAAGAATGAAGAGCTTAACTAACAAGTTCATGTGTTGTTGAACAAGGGTTTAATCAGAGAAAGTTTGAGTCCATGTGTAGTACCAGTTATATTGGCACCTAAGAAGAATGGAGAATGGTGAATGTGCATTGATTCAAGAGAAATCAATAAGATCGTAGTTAAGTATAGGTTTCCTATACCGAGGATGGATGATATAATGTTTTGTTTGAGTGGAGAAAAATATTTTACCAAAATTGATTTGAAGAGTGGATATCATCATATCAGAATCTGAGAAGGTGATGAATGGAAGACTGCTTTCAAGACAAAAGAAGGTTTGTATGAGTGGTTGGTTATGCCTTTTGGTTTAAGTAATGCACTGAGTACATTTATGAGATTAATGAATGAGGTTTTGAAGAAATTCTTGAATAAATGTGTGATTGTATACTTGAATGATATTTTGGTATTCAGTAAGACTAGAAAAGAGCATTTGATGCATATAAGACAAGTATTGTAGAGATTGAAAGAGGAAGAGTTGCTGATAAATCTAAAAAAGTGTTCCTTCGTGAAAGAAGAACTTGTGTATTTAGATTTTGTGATTTCAGTTGATGGTTTGAAGATGGAACCTGAGAAGGTTGAAGCTATACTTAGTTGGTCTACACCTGAGAATGTCAGTGAGGTAAGATCATTTCATAGATTGGCAAGTTTTTACAGAAAGTTTGTCAGAAATTTTAGTTCCTTTTGTAATGTTATGACTGAGATAATGAGAGGAGACAAAAGAGAATTCAAATGGACACATGGAGCTGATAAGAGTTTTGAGACTTTGAAGAAGAAGGTTGTTGAATTACTTGTATTAGCCTTACCTGATTTCAATAAGGTATTTCAAGTTGAATGTGATGCAAGTAGAAGTGAAATAGGAGTTGTGTTGACCCAAGAAGGTAAACATGTTTCTTTCTTTAGTGAAAATTTGAATGATAAAAAAATGAAATATTCTACCTATGATCAATAATTCTATGCTATTGTTCAAGCTATGAAGAAATGGAGACATTACTTGATGCCGAGTGAATTTGTGTTGTATATAGATCATAAGGCTTTACAATATTTGGGTATTCGGAATAAGTTGAATCAGAGACATATGAAATGGGTGGATTATTTGGAGAGTTTCACATTTGTGATTAAACATAAGAGTGGAATTTCTAACCTAGTTGTTGATGCATTGAGTAAAAGAAGATCTTTATTGACTGAAATGAGAATTGAAGTTCTTGGTTTTGATGACATCAAGAATTTGTATAAAAATGATCCTGATTTTTATGAGCAGTGGAGAGTGTGCAGAGCACCTATTCCTAATCAATAAAGTAAGTATGAAGACTATTTAATTTAGGAATATATGTTGTTCAAAGGTATTCAATTGTGCATACCGAGAGGATCAATGAGAACTAATTTGATAAAGGAAAAACATAGTAGTGGTTTGGCTAAACATTTTGGTATTGATAAAATATTGACTTTTCTTAAGGAAAGGTATTTTTTACCTCAGTTGTATAAGGATGTTCAAAATTTTGTGAAAAGCTGTGGAGTTTGTCAATTTGCAAAAGGAGTAATTCAAAGTACTAGTTTGTATACACCGATTACTGTTCCCGAGAAACCTTGGAGTGATATCAACATGAATTTTGTTCTTGGCTTACCGAGGACAGCAAGAGGTAATGATTCCATATTTGTTGTTGTGGACAAATTCTCTAAGATGACACATTTTATACCATGTAGAAAACATCATATGTAGTACATATAGCAAATCTTTTCTTTAAGGAGATTGTTATATTGCATGGATTACTGAGTGTAACCACCTGAATTTGGTCTGTTCTAACTATAGACCCTATTTTCCCTAAGTGTGATCATACCCTCGATTATGTCCAAACGACCCTGTTACTGTTTGGCATAAATCTTCAAATCAATTTAATGTCCTAGGTGATTTTTATCACTAATTTATATTAACTATTATAGTCATATAATTCAAATCAGTTTCGACCAATTAAATCAAATCAAAATCAAACATGGCTATAGTATTTAATTATAAAGGAATTAAATAAATCCCTAAATCAAATACCCACTTGCAAATAACCCATTCCCCTAGCCTATTTAATTTATTTAAAATGGCTATAGTCCTCTAATTATTAAAAATCAATTTCATTGTTTAAATAATTAATTCCTATATTTCTAAATGAATTGAATAAGTTTAATCCATTTATTAATATTCCCCTAAACCCTAGCTTAACCTATCTCAACCACTTCTACCCTGGGTTCTAACCCTTCTCAACCCATTCACCCATGCTAATCTAATCCTAATCCTAAATTCTACTCTAACCCACCTCCTAATGTTGTCACATTCCATTAAAGAATGCTTAGCAACTCCACCCACTTGAGAAAGTCCACTTTCTCAAGCTGGACTTTCTTAAGGTCCATCTTCTCAAGCCACCCTCCCTTGCTTCTTAAAGGCCTTCATTAATTCCTTATTAATGAAAGATGCCTTAAGCCTATGTCTCTCCCATGCCTTATTAATGCCTTGGGCATTAATGCTTCTTACATCTTCATTTATGGGTCTTCTAACTCATAAATTCACCTTGTCCCCCCTCTCTCTCTCCCATTCTTCTATAAATAGAAGCCTGTTTTGAGAGCAAATAAGCCTTCACATTAAATAAAAAATACATTGTTATGATGTTGGATTCATCTTAGATTCACATTTCACTCATTAGTCCATGCTTTTGCATTGTTTTCATTTCATCTTTTAGAGCTAGAATGTATATTTTATCATATCTTTAGCTTGTTTTTAATCCAAAATCCTTCATGCTAGGTTGTATTCATCACTGATTTATAGCATATTCTGAGGGCTAATATGTTATTAATTACACTCTTCCTAGTTAGCAGGCAATAAGTCGGTTTTAGTGGGTTTTATATGCTTTTCTAACCTTTTTGGACTAATGCAATGACTTATTGAGTGTTTGTGTTGTTCTCAACAGGTTCCCAAATACACATGCACACTGAGGAGTATCATCTCTGACCGAGATAGTAAGTTTGTTAGCTACTTTTGGAAAACACTTTGGAAGAAGTTGGACACCGAGTTGAAGTATAGTTCTTAATTTTATCCATAGACTAATGGACAAACAGAGGTTGTAAACTGAATTTGGGTAACTTATTAAGATGTTTAGTTGGAGACACACCTATTAATTGGGATTTGATGTTGGCACAAGCAGAGTTTGCATACAATAGTTCAGTAAATAGAAGTACTAGAAAGAAACCTTTTGAGATTGTTCATGGCACACAACTAAGAGGTATATCAAACTTGAGAGACATTGCTGGTGAAGAGAAAAGAAGTGATGAAGTAGAAAAGTTCGTTGAATTCATGAAGACATTGCATGAGGATGTAAAATAGAAGTTGGAGCAAAGTAATCAGAAATACAAAGATAGTGCAGATAAATCAAGAAGACATAAGACTTTTGAAATTGGTGATGTAGTAATGGTTCATTTGAAGAAAGGCAGATTTCCTATTGGAACTTATGGAAAATTGAAGATGAAGAAATTTGGTCCTTGCAAAATATTGAGAAGAGTTGATAGTGGAAATGCTTATGAAGTAGAATTACCTGATGACATGGATATATCACCTATATTCAATATTTTAGACTTGTATGAGTATCATGAACTTGATGAAGAAGTGACAGTACCAAGTGACTATCCTAAGAAATAGATAGAGGAAGTTGAATAGATGTTGAAACAGAGAGTTGGCAGAAGTACAAGAGGAAATGAATACATGGAGTATCTGATAAATGGAAGAATAGACCGATTAAGGACTCATCTTGGATTTATCAATCTAAGTTGGATTCATTTCAAGTTGGACCTGACACATGATTTGGGGAATCATTTCTTTAAAACCCAGGTGTCTGTTGCAGGAGCATCTTGGGTTCTTTGGCAATCCTGATCAACCAAAAATATGTTTGCTTTTGTTCTTTAGCTTGTTTGGAGGTTGCTTGGTAAAGTGCTTGGTAACTGTTGTTGCTCAGTTACTTGTTCTGTCTTGCTTTAGCGATGGGTCTCAGTGAATATTGGTTGCTCGGTGGGTTCTTTCACTGAGTTGTTTATGTTGCTCAGTTTCCTTCTTACCGAGTTGTTCCTATTGCTCGGTCATCTTCTTACCGAGTTGTTTATTTTGAAGTTGGATTTTCTGGCTGACCTCTGCATTTAATTCCTGTAGTGTAATTAATGTGGGATCTCTCATTGGGATATGTGTGGACCTAAATCTGGGTCTTTCTTTAGGATCTGAGTGCCGACCTCTTTGGTGGACTCTTGTATATATTTGGTTTATGTTCTTAGATTTGGGGGGAGTTCTTGGGGATAGAAGGTTAAGTGTTAGCAGATTCAGATCGCGGGTATGTGACCTCACATGTATCAAGATTATTTTGTAAAAATCTAAATGTATATGGCCGAAACCAGGAAGGCCTTATAGCCTGACATGTAATGAGTTTAATGAATTAATGTAAAGCATATATCGTTTCTTCTTCCCTTTCTATGTTGTTTCTTTCATGTTGATCTGCAAGGTGGTTTGGATAGATGGGAGTGACTTGGGCCCCTATTCTCCTTACCCCCCTTGCGTCATAGGACCCTGAAAAGTCATCTGTCTAGTTCCAGAGACATGGAAAGTGTAGACATTTGTCTCCATGTTGTGATAAGAGCAGTCTAAAGAGCAGAAGTAGAAGGGACTAAGAAAACAGAAAGCCACATAAGAACCATGCAAAAAATGTCATACCTAAAAAGGAAAGAGGATCCTACAAAAGAGATGGCTAATGAAAGGACACTGACAAAAACCATCATGAGAAAGGCAACAACTAGAAATATCCTGAAAGAACAAGAAGCCTCACGCGATTATAATGAATCATGTGAAGAAATAAAAGCCAAGAAAAAATAGAAGGGTGGACCTCAAATAGACCATAAAACAAGAAGGAAATGAGAAAAAGAAGGGAAATGATTAACATGACACCCAAGTAGACGAAGTCGAGGAGGATGGAGATATGATGAAAAAATTGTGTCATCAAAAGCAATAAACAAGGAATAACAGAAAACTAAGCACTAATGAGTTAAGAAAGGGTGGGACCAAGGATGATGGTGGGAACAAATGCAAAAAACCAAACAAAATAAAGAAAGAAAAAATAGATATAAACCTATAAAAGTATAAATACATATATGTAAAAAACATGCATCAAGAGTAAGAAAAATAAAAGCAGACAAAGGGAGATACAGAGGTATATAAATGCATATGACTATAGCTTTTATAACTATATATTTATATATATTTTATGTAGGGTTTAGTATATTCCAGTATCACCTGGGAGATCAAAGTTTATCTATTACTAATCCATCTGCGCCCATATTTGCCAATTTATTGTCTTCTCTATAAACATGGTTTATTTTGATATTATTAAAGTTTTCTAGAAGACCAATAGTGTTAATACATGTCTAATTACTGAGAGGTGAGGAGTGAATCAATAATCAACAAATTCACCTAATTCAACTTCTTCAAACTTTATGCACCAAAACATTCAATATCAACTAACATATGTAAAACTTTCAATGAATTCATCCACAAGTAATCAACCAAACACCATATTTATCTCATGGAAACCCAAATGGGGAAAAACCACGGTGTGAGTTGGTACCCAAAAAATATGTACTCTTATGGAATACGCCTTGTGAGGAGCTTACCCTTTTAAAGGTTTACAAAACATTGTTAGGTGCTACCCGATTAAGGGATTTTCCTTTAGATTTGTTAGGATATTTTCCCTGTTACAAGAAGCCTTGTTAGAGGACTTAAAATATTCAATTAGAATGCCAACTTGTTAGAGGATCTACAACAAAGACCTATTAGGATCTACCCTGTTAAGGGATTTCACTGTTACAATGGTGAGAAATCAACAGATAAAATGATCTGTGTAATTGCACTACCTCTGCATGATCAGACCCAATTAAGCTCTATACTTCTACTCCATACTTTATACTCTTCCTCATCTTGATTTCACTTTATTCCTTTACTTTCTCCTTCACCACATCATTTTTCAATTCACAATTAGCTATTTTTCTTCTTCTTCAACTTTCCAATAAATAGATTTGCTTCCACCAACTTAAAACAACCCCTAGATCTGAGATATCAAATATCCAAATCATCTTAGGTAAGACACAATGTATCTAGCCATTCAAAAAATGTTTTTCTCTGACCGCATTGACCTACATATGGATTTTACCTTGGTAGTTGAGTCATCTTCCAAAACTCTTTTGACCAAAAGAAACTTCTTGAAGAATCCACCTCAAACGCATACCTTGAGCAATGTGATGTCAAGTAAGTTCCACAAATCACAAAACTACCTTACTAATTCACAAAAATCATCACCAATCCTATTTCCACTTCAAATTCCTTCACCGATCCACAAATCTTCATAACCTATTCAAGAACTATATTTTGTTTACCTATTCATTTTGTTAACACCACTTCTAGTCAATTATACTAGTTGCACTGGTCAATAATATGAATCGCAATCATAAACATAGTATATTGAAATTGTTCACATTCATATCCTATGACCTCTCCACCAAATACTTTGCCAATTTGAGATAACATTCAAATCACTTGCAGTCTTTCACTTACTATTTTTAGCAGTTACCTACTTTGAGTTCAATCAAACATAGCCAACTCAATTTTTCATATCAGAAGTCGTGATGGCCAAGTTAACATCACAACACATGACATATACTTACATTAGAATAGAAACTCCAGAAATATACTAAAACTCACGATTCACTTACCCAGTATCTGGTAACATACTGAAAACACTAAGTCAATCAGTTGACATTAATGACAACCAAATAACAAATTTACTTATCATGAGATCTATACCAATCTTCATCATTGCATCAGTTATGCTTACAATCTCTCCCTTTGGCATTGATGGCAACACTCTTCTCTTCACAACACATAATTTTTGTCCTTGGCAACACTCTTATCTTCTGTTAACTTCTGAATTCTCTGATTGATATCACTTTTTTTAATCATGACAACCACTTTATCTTTATTATTTCAATCCTCTTGTTGACTTCTACAAAAATGTTTCCACTTCTTTTTGTACTTCTGATCATATGTTTTCTCACTCTATTATACTAATTCATCATATTTATGCACTCCCCCTTTCATCTTCATCCTATATTTTCTACTCTTGTTTGCATACATATTCTCTTATTTTGTCAATTGCCTCTGTGAAATACATATTCTCCCCTTTTTCAATGAAATAGGTATTCTCCCCCTTTGACAACAATGCCAAAGATGTCTAAACATTCAGTCATCTCTGTTAATACTTAATGCTTTGATTGATCCTTGCTTGTTCCTTCCTCGTCACTATATTTCAACATCATACTAAGACTTCTCCCCTATGGAGTAGTCCCCCATTACATCAATTCATGCATATGATATTTTGATAAACACGTATGAACTGATGTAATCAACATCATCCTCTAATTAACTTCAGATAGGGAAATGACCCCTAATCTACCTCTAAGATACTCAAAGGCATCCTTTGGTAATGACTTGGTGATTATATCAGCAACTTGTTCTTTAGTGGACACATAGTCAATACTTACCTCCTTCTCTTATACCTGTTCTCTTAGAAAATGATATTTTATTGCAATGTGCTTTGTCTTCGAGTGAATCATTGGAATCTTGGAAAAAAAAATTGCACTAGTGTTATCACAATAGATAATAACTAGTTCAGTGAACTTCTAATGAATTCCCTCAAGAATCTATTTTATCCATGTCACTCACTGATAGTTGAGAGCAACAACAACATATTCTGCCTCTACAATATATTGAGAAATACAATTTTGCTTCTTACTAGTCCAGGAGACTAATCTTTCACCAAGAAAGAAGTCTCCACCACTTGTACTTTTCCTATCATCAACATTTCCTGCCTAATCTGCATTAGTAAACACATTCAAAGGAAAATCTCCATCCTTACCATACGATAGACCATAACCTTCAATTCCCTTGAGATATATGAATATCCTCTTTACTGCAACCATATGTGAGTCCTTAGGGTTTGGTGAAAACCTTGCAACAATACCAACAACATGTGCAATATCCGATCTACTATGCACAAAATATTGTAGTTTACCGATCATGGATCCATATAGAGTTTCATTTACTTATTTTGATTCATCCTCCTTAGATAGTTTTCAGCATGTGACCATAGGTGTTCCCACTAGTTTTGAGTCTTCCATGCCAAAAAAATTTAGAATCTCCTTCATATACTTGGATTGACTTATGTATATCCCTTTCTTTATCTTTTGTACTTAAAGTCCAACAAAGAATTTGATTTCTTGTATCATAGACATTTTAAATTCCTTCCTCGTTTATTATACAAATGACCTGCTCGATGCTTCATTTCCACCAAATATTATGTCATCAACAAAAATTTCAGCAATCAATATCATGTCTTCACTTTCATATTTTAGATACACATTGTTATTGTCACTAGTTCTTGTGAAACCAATTTGAATAAGATATGCATGCAACCTTTCATACCATGCTCTTGGAGCTTGCTTTAATCCATACAATGCTTTATGAAATTTACATACAATGCATTTACCTTCTTCAATAGAAAAACCTTTAGGTTGTTCAATGTATACTTCTTCTTCTAACACACCATTTAAAAAAGTAGATTTTACATCCATTTGATAGACCTTAAAACCTTTATAAGAAACATATGCTAAAAGTATCCTTATACCTTCAAGTCTAGCAACAGTTGCAAATGTCTCACCATAGTCCAATCCTTCTTCTTGTGCATACCCTTATCCTTTCTCATTCAACTTATTCCTAAAAATCCATTTAGTACCTATAATATTCTCGTCAGCAGGTCTGGGTGCTAAATTCCATGTAATGTTCTTCTCTATTTGATCTAATTATTCTTTCATAGCCTTAATCCAATCATCATTTTTCAAACATCTTTAACATTGTTAGGTTCTAATTTAGATAGTAGAGAAGTACTTTCCCTTACCTTACTCCTTGTCATCACTCCAACATTTTTATTTCCAATAATATGATCTTATTTATGATTAATTTTCACACACCTTGGGAGTACCGGTTATGATCTTTGGTTACCTTCATCATCACTCACTGGGAGTAGATCATTCACTGCTTTATTCACCTGTGGTACTCTATGTGGCTCCATCGGTTGAACTTAAACAAACCTATCATAGTCTTACGATTCCTTCTTTCTATCTTCCTCATTTTTCTCTAAAAAATCATCAATTCTAACATTGACACTTTTAATCATCTTGTTATTACACTTTTTCAAATGCTTATAAGCTTTACTTATGGTAGAGTAGCCAAGAAATGTCCCTTCATCACTCTTAGAATCAAATTTACCATTTTTTCTGATGATAAACTATCAAGATAGCCTAGGAGAGAGTTCTTCTATTGACCTTGATCCCCTCTAGGAAAACTTTGACCAATTTACTATCAGAACCCTCGCCATACTTGAAACAAACCACTCTAATGACTCTTTACCATTAATCCATCTTGAACTTATTGATTGGGATAATACATGGCTAATTGAGATCGACATCTTCCCAAATGACCATACCATTGCTATGTATCTCAATGTTGTCGAACCCCAAACAAATTCCACCAAGAAACTCACTAACACAACTTCTACTCAAGGGGGTGTCAAGCCTTTCAGTTGCAAAATGAATAATATACAAAAATAAGAAGAATCTAATGGTTAAAACCATGTTATGGAAATATTAGATCGGAAAAAAGGAAAAATAAAGGACATATCAGATGGTGAAAACCTCTAAGAGGCACTTGAATATGAGAGGCTTGACACTCTTCCCAGACATTTTCAAGAAAGATTTTCCATACTAATAGAACCAACTGAAGCAATCAATATTGGTACCCTATAAATTCCAAAAATCATCCATCTAGAAGCATAGCTTTCAGAAGCATAAAGATAAGACTTTATCCAATTCTTTAAGGAAAATCAAATCAAATTTGCATGGTCTTATTTTTACATGTGTGGGCTAGATCCTGAGTTAATCATGCATCATTTGAATGTAGCCCTAGGAGCAAAACCAATAAAGCAAAAATTAAGAAAGATGCATCCTCATGTGGCATTACTCGTCAAAGTAGAGTTGAAAAAGTTACTAGACACGGGATTTATAAGAGCAATTTATTATGTTGAATGGATATCCAATATTGTGCTCATTTCTAAGCCAGATAAAAGTATCTGCATCTGTACTGATTTTCAAGATCTAAATTTAGCTTGTTCAAAAGATGAATTTCCCTTACCCAACATCAAAACCATTGTCTATTTAACAACATGACATGCCATGTTAACCTTAATAAATATATTTTCCATATATAACTAAATCATAATTTCTCCTTAAGATCAAGACAAGACATTTCACATGCCCTTGGGGTACCTTTTGTTGGAATGTAATGTCATTTGGGCTGAAAAATGTTGGAACAACTTATCAAAGAGCTATGACTACAATCTTCTATGATATTATACATACCTTCATGGAGGGCTATGTATATGATTTATCAGGGAAAACACTCACAAGGGAAGAGCATCTCAATATCCTAGATCAAATATTTCAGAGGTTAGAACAATTCAAAGTGCATCTAAATCCAAAGAAATGTGTTTTTGGCATTACATCAAGAAAGATATTGGGCTATATTGTCTCTGCCCAAGGTATAGAAGTGGTTCCAGCGAAGGTACATGCCATTTTAGAAATAAAATCCCCAAAAGATGTCAAACAATTGAGATCTCTCCAAGGAAGGTTCCAATCCATCAGACAATTTATTTCACAATTAGCAGAAAAATGTGAATCCTTTACTTAGTGGCTACACGAGAATATATCCTACCAATGAGATGCTAAATGTGAAGACTCCTTCAACAAGATAAAAATTTATTTGATTAATCCCCCTATTTTGATGCCACCAATTCCTAGGAAACTACTCTTATTGTATATCTCTACTACCAAAAAATCATTGGGGGCATTAGTGGCACAACATGATTTAGAAGGAAAGGAATGAGCAATATAATACATAAGTAGAACCTTGGTTAGCTATGAAATCAATTACACAAAAAATGAAAGATCATATCTAGCAGTGGTTTTTGGATCCCTAAAATTGAGACACTACCTGTTAGCATACCTCGTCAAGTTAATAGCAAAGATTGATCCATTAAAGTACCTTTTAAATAAAGCAGCTTTGATGGGAAGAATAACAAAATGGGTGTTGGTCCTCAAGCAGTTTGACCTTGAATACATAGACATAAAGGCTATTAAAGGACAAGTAATTACGGACCAACTGGATGAATCCCCTATATAAGATAACCAACCTTTACACACTGAGTTTCCTGATGTAGCTATCCTTTCATTTACATCAACCCCATGACAATTATATTTTGATGGTTCATACACCCAATATGGATCTGGAGATGACATTTTATTTGTCAACCCTCAAGGATACACCATTTCAAAGTCATATAAATTGATGTTCCCTTGTACTAATAACATAGCAGAATATGAGGCTTTGGTGAGTGGTTTAAAAATGGCTCTTGGATGGAAGATAGTAAAACTACATGTCTATGGAGATTCTCAATAGATCATCAACCAAATAAAGGATATTTATCAAACCAAAGATGATAAGTTGTTACCATACAATAAAATGGTGGATGAATTCAAAAGGTTCTTTGTGGGAATCACTTTCGAACAAATCCCTAGAACTAACAACAAGGTTGTAGATGCAATGACAACTCTTGTCTCTTTGTTACAAATTCCTAATAAACAATCGCGTTGTGATTTCTTGGTGGAAGAATTGTTAACACCATCCCATGATTGCTCAAATTCACAACTCATTTTCAACTTAATGGGTTTTGAACCATCTCATTATGAACACATTTATGCTTATCTAGGGTAAAATACCATCCTCCATGATTTGTCTCGAAACAAAAAAACGAAATTTTATCTGACAATCTTCTCGCTATACCATCCTTGTGAATGTCCCTTACCAGCGAGGTCTTGATGGAACTCTCCTTACATATATTGAATGTGAAGAATCTAAAAACTCCTTAAAAGAGATTTATGAATGTATATGTGGATCTCATTCAAGTGGACTAACCTTAGCCAAGAAACTCAATCGGGTTGGGTACTACTGGCCAAACTTGGAGCATGACTCTTGCAAGCTTGTAAAGCATTGTCAAAAATCCAAGTCCATGGAGAGCTCATACATGCACCTACTCAAGAACTTCATCCTTTCACAACGTCATGGCCTTTTTACCAGTGAGGATTAGATCTAGTGGGAAATTGTGTTCCTCCATCTTCTAATGGGCACAAGTTTATCATTATGACCACCGAATATTTCACTAAGTGGTTTGAATCCATTCCCTTGGTTACACTCATAGGAAAACAAGTTTCCCTCTTCATTATGAACTATATCATTTGGAGATACGTCATTCCTTTCATTGTGACTAATAATGGGAAATAGTTCAAAAATAAGGATATGGATGAATTATGTGCCAAGTTTCAGATCAAACAAAAATTTTCATCCATCTATTATCCACAAGGGAATGGACAAGCATAGGCCATCAATAAAACTATCCTAAAAATCCTAAAGAAAATAGTAAATGACAGTGGTCGAGACTGACATCTCCAATTGAATCCAGCATTGTGGTCCTACCGCAATAGCATCAGAACTCCCACTGGGGCTACACCTTATGCCTTAGTATATGGATCAGAGATTGTTTTTCCCATCGAGGTAGAAATCCCTTCCTTATGGGTTTCCTTAGAAGGACTCATAATATAAGAATAATACGTAGTATGAAGACTCCAAGAGTTGGAACTACTAGTTGACCGACACCAACAAATCTTCAACCACCTCAAATTCTATCAAAAGCGGATATCCAATAGCTATAACTACAAAGTGAAACCAAGGTCTTCCAGGTAGGTGATCTAGTGTTAAGAGAAAATTCCCAAAATCAACAACATCGAGAAAAGAAGGGAAATTTTGAAGCAAAATGGCTTGGCCCTTTCCTCATCATATTAGTATTTGGTTCAAGTGTATTCCAGCTATCAACACCCAAAGGTGATCTACTGCCTGAACCCATCAACAATATCCACTTGAAAAGATTTTATGCTTAAAAGTATCAGATCCAGCCTGTACATATTAAAAGATCCTGAAGAAATTCCCCAAAAAAGCAAATATCAATCCTGAGAAAAAATCATAAAAATTGGAAAAAGTCCTGAAAAATCATTATCTTGGTGGAAACCTAGAAAACAGGCACCTTGATAATAACCAAAAAAAAATCAAATATCCCAAAAAGTGCAATAAACACCAAGTAGTGAAAACCTGGCAAACATGCGCTACTGGTCATAGTTAGCTTATGCATCTATCAACATCTTGCATCCATTCTCATTGTATAAAGCCATAATAAAATCCCTTTTGTACATAACATCCTGGTCCTATCATGGTTTGGGAAATCAAAGTCATTTGTTGTGCATCACTGGGGGCAAAATCCTGCAACTAGTTGAATAAAACTTGAGCTCGAACATGACAAACACCCAACAAATAATGCAAACAACAATTCATAGCACCAAAGACAATCAGATGCCTTAAAAATCAACCATCTCAATGAATATTACATCCCACAAATATGAAAAAACACTAAATTTGAACAACAACTAGATGGTAAATTGTGAATCATGATCTTAATGATTTAAAGGTTTATCAATTGTCATTGGATTTATTTGACTATAATGCATCCTAACTAACTCTGTGATGCATCTAGCCAGAGAAACGATGAAGGAACATGATATTTTCTTTGTTTGTTTCTTGTGAGTTCATTCTTAGCATGATGTCAGTTCATATAAGGACATGAACATCAAAGACTCATCAAGGACATCATGAATTAGCATCAACAAAGAATCGACTCTTGTTTGTTTACGTAAGCAATACTCAGGTCATCTTAGTTCCATTATGCCTTGATGATTGTATTAAATTGCACTATTAAAAATTCATGAAAGGAGTACTCAGGTCATCATGGTTTCATTTTACCATCGATGCTTGTAATTACTTTCAATATTTCAAAAGATCAATGATGAAAAATAACACAATAAAATGATCACAAGCATGACAATGTTGCATTTAGTTTTGCATTTATCTTACATTCAAATTAGGTTTCAATTTTTTCCTTTCATCTATACTATCTTTCTTATGAATGGGGTAATAAATCATCAAGTGTCTCAACAATATCTAAGAAATGCTACCCTTAGAGGTCGTTGGTCTACTAGTTGTCATGCCTCTTATTTTCCAACCAATCAAGGTATGAACTTATCATATATTAAGCATCATATCAACCAATTGATCATTGCTCAATCAACAATGAATCCAACAACCAAGATCAAACAAATCAATCTATGTATCCATTAATCTTCAATCAGTCGATCATTATCAACATCAATCTACCAATCAAATTGATTGTATCACATCCCTCAATCAATCATCCCTTGTCTTATACATGATGTATCTTTCCTTAAACCATGCATTTTCATTAGTCTTATACATAATGGATCCTTCCTGAAACCAGACATGATTCTCCATCTGTCATCTCTATATCAAACGTCATCAATTATCTATTTATTTGTAACTCTCATCTATCACGAGGTTATGCATCACACATCAACCCATCTATCATTTTGATCTTATTATCTATTAACTATTGACGATTGTTGATTGCATTCAATCAGGAAAAAATTTTCACATCCAATTTATCAGAAGCTAAATCGAAAATGGGCATAAAATCACACAATCTCTCCAATTCACCTCCTAAGGGGGCATACAAACTACTATTAGAAAATCATCTCAAATTCAGGGCATCAATAAAACCCTCTGAGACATCAACTAAATCAATTTTTAACATTAGGAGCATTAATTGAATCACATCACCAAACCAAACAGGAGCATTTAACAAGTATTCTTTGAATCAACGCGCTGCTCGCACATTAACTCAAAGAGGGGCAAAATGTATACACTAAAAATTGGTCCAAATGCATTTGCTAATTAAATACTATCTATATAATTAATGCCCTAAGTATTATTATATAATTAAATTCAAATATTTAATTATGTAATTCACATCCCCAATTAATTCTTCAAATGCATTTCAAAGTATTCCTAATGTATTAAGATTTTATTTGATGCATTCTTCTCCATGATATCCTTTATTGAATAAATTTCATTTATTAAAATTCCCTTTTCTTCTAAATCCTTCTAAACACATGATTAAATTAATTAAACTTAATTTAATCCTAACCCATTATCTAAAACCTAAATCTAACCAAGGTTGGGCCACTTATTCCTATCACACTAAACCTACATTGGGAATTAATCTCTGATAAATTCCTAATCCCCTTGATTCCTAATCTCATTAAGCTAGTGAGATACTCACACACACGTGAGCATATCTTCCCTAAAGTGAAGTCATCTCACTTTTCCATAAAAGACCCAAACCATCTTCTTCTTACACCTCTTACACTTTCTAAACGTGTTTTATTGGACTTTTCCTCTTACATAGGTACTTTTGGGTACCCATGAAGCATCACGTCACAAGTTGCTCCAACATGTGAGAAATTATTTTTGATGACAATTATTCAATTGTGTATTGTCATTGATTTTTACACACGTATAGTGATGTTTACACAAATGTCTAATCCTATCTGAGCATAGTCAGTGTCTGCCAAGCTCTCTCAAGCATTAAAGATGACCAAACTGATTTTAGTTCTAACTGAGGTCACTCAGGCATTACAGTGTTGGTCAGGCATTGAAGGATTTTAGTGTTGACCGAGTTAAACAGTTAGTGTCAGCCGACTAACAGTGGTTTATAATTTATGGATAATTGATTGTATACAGTCAAAAAACATGAGTTTTATTATTTATTTGGAAGGATATTAAGGTCGTCTTGACAAGGCTTATCATAAATATATAAGGTTGAGTTTGGATTGAATAGTGTGTGATGATGTGGAATTGCATGTGAAGTGTGATATGAAGAGTGAAGGCAGAATCAGATGGGATTCTGATTAAGAACAAGACACAAAGGACTACAACAGAATATCTGATCAGTGAGGATCAAGTATTTAATCCAGAATAGAGATTTGAATCAACAAAGATAGTTGCTTATCAAAAAAGATCAATCCATTGTTACTTTCTAACAATTGTAGCAATGATCAAAATCTCTTAACAAAGTAGACTTAATAGTCTTTTGTAAATCCTCTTACAAGGTGACATTTCTATATTGAAGTGTTTAAAGACCTCTCACAAGGTCACTCCTTACAGGGTGATTAAATCCTCTAACAAGGTCACACCTAACAACGTGTTATTGTAACCTTTAACAGGGTTGACTCCTAACAAGGCTCACTTCAAAAGAGTGAAAAATAGTGACTAGTTGCTATTGGTGGTTTTTCCCATATTGGGTTTCCACGTTAAATCTTGGTGTTATATATGTACATTTCACTTGCTTCATGGTTTATGTTTCTGCAATTAATTACTAAAGATAATCATAGTTAATATCTCAAGATTTGCTATGTTAACCGAGTGACAGTGAAATATTTATGTTAACCGAGCAACATTGTTAAATTTGTTTAAGACATCTAAGGGACTTGGATTTGTTTTTGTGGTAACTATTTCACCCCTCCCCTCTCAGTTACTCAACTCATTTCCAACAATTGGTATCAGAGCACCAAGTGCTTATAGGGAAGGTTTAAAGGCCTAAGCTAAAGATTAGAGATGTCTTGCAGAAGGGAGATCCCTAAGCTCAACACAGACAACTTCGCTACATGACAAGATATGATGAGGCTACATCTATCTTCTATTGGAGATATTGGTTTGTAATTCCTGGATCACAATTATGTGGAACCACTGAGACCTATGTCTGTGGATAAGATGGTGGAAATGAAGTATCATAACATAATTATGATTGATATAGGCTCTGCACTCAGTTATTTTGAATTTGATGAAATAAAGAACTACCCTATTGCCTTTGATATGTGGAACAAAATACATGATATCTATGGAGGAGATGCAAATGTAAAGAGAGCCAAAGTGGAAAGTCTTAGAGGTCAGTTTGATATGATGAAAATGATAGAAGAAGAAAACATTACAAAGTACAGTGAAAGAATCAAGAAAAGTGTTAGTGCAATCAGAGTTGATGGTGGAACAATTGAAGACAAAATAGTAGTCAGCAGGGTATTAAGAACTTTACTTCCTTTCTATGCAGTTAGAGTTTCAGCTATTCAAGAGATGAGATGCAGTAATGACATAACTCTAGATGGATTGATTAGAAGATTATCAGCTTTTGAGTTGGATAACTTTGAAAATTATTCTCCTAATCCTAGCAATCTTGAGTTAGAATTCAAAGCTAAATTAAACATTGGAAAGATGAAAGGAAAATAGATTGATAGTGATGGTGATGATAATTCTGATGATGAGGATCTGGAAATCATTGAAGCATTACTTGCAAGGAGAGTTGCAAAAGAAAAAGGACAATACAAAGGAAGAATACCATTGATTTTCTTTTCATGTGATGAGGTTGGTCACATTATTGCTAAGTGTCTGAACAAGGAAGACAAAGGTGAGATAAAGTTCAACAAGTATAAAGGCAAGAAAGATTACAAAAGCTACAAGGACAAAGGTAAGAAATCTTTTTATATTGCTAAAGATTCTGATAGTGATGAAGATGAAGATGAAATGGTTTACATTTCTATTAAGGATGAGTCAGATAGTGAAGACAATGAAAAGACTGCACTATACTCTCATATTAGTAATAATGACACCTTTATAATTGATAGTGGTTGTTCTCACCACATGACTGATGATAAAACCAAATTTGAACATCTTGAGCACTATGATGGTGGGAGCGCCAGTTTTGGGAATGATGAACCCTATTATGTGAAAGGTAAAGGTTGTATTGCTCTTACTGAAGGAAACAAATGTGATAATGCTTATTGGGTTGAAGGACTAAGGTGTAATCTACCAAGTGTGGCACAACTGAATAACATTGGTTTCAAGGTAGAATTCATGAATGGAAAGGCCAAGCTCCTAGATGGTAGAGGAAACCTAGTTGGAACTGACAGGCAAACAAAAGGTAATCTATTTTAACTTGATCTCAATGAAAGTTCATGTTTTATTGCACAAGTAGAAGAAATTTGGTTATAGCAGAAAAGGTTCTATCATGTGAATTTTGACAACCTAATCAACATAAGTAAGAACAAAAGAGTAAGAGGTATTCATGTTATGAAGAAACCTGAACTAGCAATATGCAAACAATGTAAAATTGGGAAGATGGGCAAAACAAGCTTCAAGAGAAAGAACTACAATACAGAAGAAGTCTTGGAATTGGTACACATTGACTTGTGTGGACCATTTGAGACAACAAGTTACATAGGTGAAAATTAATTCATTCTATTTGTTGATGATCATTCCAGAATGATGACTGTTATGTTTCTCAAAGAAAAATGAAAAGCCTTTCAGAAGTTCAAATGGTACCTAGCCAGAGTTAAAAAAGAAACAGGAAAGAAACTTAAATGCTTAAGATCTGACAAAGGAGGAGAATTCATTTCTAATGAATTCAATGAATCATGCAATGAAAGAGAAATCAAAAGACAAGTATCTGCCCTAAGTACACCACAACAGAATGATATTGCAGAAAGAAGGAACAAATCCTTCATGGATTGTGCAAGAACCTTGATGATTGAAAAGGATGTTACTACCAAATACTAGAAGGAAGCCATCAACACAGCAATTCACACCTTGAACCAAGTTCAACTGAAGAAAGGTACTGAGAAGACATCTTTTGAATCATGGTATGGATACAAATGTAATGTTCATTATTTCAAAGTATTTGGAAGTAAATGTTACACCTTGAAGGAAACAAGAAATGAAAAATTTGATGTAAAAGGTGATGAAGGTATATTGCTAGGCTACTCCAGCAAAAGCAAAGCATATAAATGTTTAAATATTACCACTCATAAAGTCATAGAATGTGTGCATGTAAAGGTTGATGAGTTTGCAAAGAGAAATGAAGAACAGAGTAGTAAAGAGCCTGAAGACTACAGAAAATTTGCGTATTATGAACCTGATACTATACCTAAGACACAGGCAATGGTGATTGGACAAAAATCATGTCAACCATTGAATTCATCAACACAAACCTTGTTCCAACCTGTGCAACTAGTGATGCTAACTGAAGAAACCAAGTCACAAACATAGGGAACTAAGTCTCAGACCGAAGAAACCAATTCACAGACAAAGGCACCCGAGTCACAGATAGAGGTACCTAAGTCACAGACAGATACACCCGAGTCTCAGACAGTGGAACCCGAGTATCAGATAGAAGAACATGACATAATATTTGAGCATGGTGAACATAGTGGAGCAAGCCCAGAATCAAAGAGGAAGAATCCTGTACTTGCAAAATATGTTAGAAGGCATCATGCACTTGAACAAATAATTGGAGATCAGACATAAGGTGTAATGACAAGGAACAAAATAAAAGGTACATGTTTACTTAGTGAAATTGAACCTATAACTATTAGAGATGCATTGAATGATGAAAGTTGGATTGAAGCAATGAATGAAGAGATTGAGAAGATAGAAAAGAATAAAACCTGGACTCTTGTACCTAGACCAAAAGACAAGAATGCGATTGGTGCCAAGTGGGTTTTCATAAACAAGATGAATGAGAAAGGTGAAGTTTCCATAAACAAAGCTAGATTAGTATGTAAATGATATGCTCAAGAAGATGGTATTGACTATGGAGAAAAATTTGCTCTTGTTGCAAGACTTGAAGGAGTAATAACTCTTCTAGCATATGTTGCACATCAAGGATTCAAGGTATATCAAATGGATGTAAAATCTGCATTCTTGAATGGAATTCTAGAAGAGGAAGTCTATATTAAGAAACCTGAAGGTTTTGTAGATCCTAACAAAAGAAATATGGTTTCCAAACTGCACAAAGCATTGTATGGACTGAAGCAAGCTCTAAGAGCTTGGTATGAAAGACTGCATGGTTACTTGATAAGTATTGGATTTTAGAGAACTAATGATAACAATAGCTTGTACATCAAAGAAGGACCTCAGAACAAGATACTATTAGAAGAAATATTTGTTGATGACATATTATTTACTAGATATGATGACTTATGCAAAGCATTCTCAGAAGCTATGAATAAGGAATTTGAGATGTCTATGTTTGGTGAAATCAAATTCTTTGTTGGCTTACAAGTTTATTAGATGAAGGATGGTATCTACATTACTCAGTATAAGTACATAAAAGAGATACTGAAGAAATTTGGGATGGAAGATTCCAGACCAGTTGGAACACCTATGCCTACTGGACATAAGCTATCTAAGGATGGTGATTCAAAGGAGGTAAATCAAACAACATACAGATCCATGATTGGAAAAATTCAATATGTTGTTCACTCTAGACCTGATATTGCATTAGTAGTCGGTATTGTTGCAAGGTTTTCAGCTAATCCTAGAGAGAATCATTTGATGGCTATCAAAAGGATTCTGAGATATCTTAAGGGTACTGAAGATTATGGATTATGGTATAAGAAAGGAGGAAACTTTGATTTGAAGACTTTTACTGATGCTGATTGGGAAGTGTAGATGACATAAAAAGCACAAGCGGTGGAGCACTATTTCTTGGAAAGAGGTTAGTCTCCTGGACAAACAAGAAACATAACTGCATTTCTCAATCTACAGGAGAAGAAAAATATGTTGCCGCAGCAGTGAATTGTTCAAACATCATATGGTTTAAATAGTTTTTGTCAGGTATGAAGGTGGAAATCACAGAACCTATCATTATCTATTGTGACAACACCAGTGCTATTAACGTCTCTAAGAACCCTGTGATGCATACTAAGACTAAACATATTACAATTAAGTATCATTTCTTGAGGGAATTGATTCAGGACAAGGAATTAAGATTGGAATATGTGAATACTAAAGAACAAATTACATACATATTCACAAAACTGCTACCTAAGGATGCTTTTTTGTATCTTAGAGGAAAGCTAGGGGTAATTCCCCTAACTTTGGCTCACTAAAACATAGTTTAGTGATGCATCAACCAAGCTATAGAACAAACTTAACATGTTGATGCAGATATTTAGAGCTTATTGCGTATGAATCAATATAGACAGGTACATTACAACTTCATTGGATATGTCAGTTGGTGTCTTTAGCATTGGTTGTCAAAGAGGGAGAGATTACTATATGTCATAATGATTAGTGAAAGAGGGAGAAATATGTATTTCAGATTACTGATGATAGAGGGAGTTTTTGGATGAGAATCAGAATGAAGCTAAGGACATTAATAAAAATTTCATTCTTATGTATGTTGCTCTATAACTCTTTGTATTATGACATGTTGTGTTGCCATCAATGCCAAAGAGGGAGATTTTTTATGACAATTATTCAATTGTGTATTTTCATTGATGTTTACACAAGTATAGTGATGTTTACATAAATTTATAATCATATCCAAACACAGTCAGTATTTGTCGAGATCTCTCAGGCATTAAAGATGACCAAAGTGATTTTAGTTCTAACTGAGTTCACTCGAGCATTACAGTGTTGGTCGGGCATTGAAGGATTTTAGTGTTGACCGAGTTAAATAGTTAGTGTCACTCGACTAACAATGATTTATACTTTATGGATAATTGATTGTATGCAGCCGACAAACATGAGTTTTATTATTTATTTGGAAGGATATTAAGGCTGAATTGACAAGGCTTAGCATATATATATATAAGTTCAAGTTTGGATTGAATAGTGTTTGATGATGTGGAATTGCATGTGAAGTGTGATATGAAGAGTGAAGGAAAAATCAGATTGGATTCTGACTGAAAATAGAACACAAAGGACTGCAACAAAATATCCAATTAGTGAGGATCAAGTATTTAATCTAGAACAAAGATCTGAATCAGCAAAGATGGTTGCTTATCAAAATAGATCAATCCATTGTTACTTTCTAACAATTGTAGCAGTGATCAAAATCTCTTAACAGTCTTTTTTAAATCCTCTTACAAGGTGACATTTCTACATTGAAGTGTTTAAAGACCTCTCACAAGGCCACTCCTTACAGGGTGATTAAACCTCTAACAGTGTCACACCTAACAGTGTGTTATTGTAACCTTTAACAGGGTTGGCTCCTAATATGGCTCACTTCAGAAGAGTGAAAAATAGTGACTAGTTTCTATTGGTGGTTTTTTTCCATATTGGGTTTCCATGTTAAATCTTGATGTTATCTGTGTACATTTCATTTACTTCATGGTTTATGTTTCTACAATTAATTACTAAAGATAATCATAGTTAATATCTCAAGATTTGCTATGTTAACCGAGTGATAGCGAAATATCTATGTTAACTGAGCAACAATGTTAAATTTGTTTAAGACATATAAGGGACTTGGATTTTTTTTAACTGATTCACCCCTCCCCTCTCAGTTACTCAACTCATTTCCAACAATTATCTCTCTCTTTCTTGGCCTTCCCTTGACTTACATGTCATATATGTGACATCCACCTAAGATCCACATCATCAAGGCCTCTCAAAACTCTATAAATAGAGCCCTTCGTCCATGTATTTGGAACATCTATTATCTTAGTGTTACTATGTTATTTTTTGCTTAGTTTAATCGTATTGTCTCTTGTCATAATGCTCCAATTTGCTTTTAAGCTTCATTGTTCATAATTGCATATTGCCCTTGCATTAATTGTAGTTTCTTCATGGTAGTTGCATATTTAATGTCATAATGCTCTCATTGCTAGTTTAAGTTATAGATTCATCATTATAATAAGATTAATATCATTCTAGTTTCATTTCAATAGTTTAAATCTTGCATCTATATCATCATCATTTGGTTCACATTGAAAATTGGTTCCTCGTACCAACTTTGTGATTTCTTGAATCTTCGTCATAGTTATAATATCAATTTCATATTTTACATCATGATGATGTCTTTGGATATTTTATCTATCGTGGTTATCATTTTAGCTTGCATCATAATCTTAGTTTTAGACATTATAACACTCATACTAGATTAAGTGCTTGCATTCTTGCACACCATTTAAATCTTGTTCACTATGTTGTTATCTAAATGGTCTTAACTGTTGCCGAGAGCAATTTAAAAAAAAAAGAAGATCAAATAGGTCCTTGGTGATAGAGGACCACGAGACAGTCTTAGAAATTAAAGTGTTTGAATTTGATTTAAATTCTCCTTAGTTTCTAATCTAATGTTTCATGGGTGTGTTGGTTTTGATCTTATTTGACTAACCTCTATTTATGACACAAGTGCTTATTAGTTTTGTGTTCATGCACTTTACCTTTTGTTATATGCATTAGGTTGTTTGAGAATCAGTTTAACAAGACAATTTTTTATAGAACACTGACTCACCCGACCCCCTCTCAGTGTACCTTCATTCCAACAAGGAGACCAAGGGTGCACACATTGCATAAATCCCCCCTAGAGAAAGTGTGGGGTTCAAACCCGTGACCTCATCTTTGATACCAATCATTGGTTTCTGTTGCACCAAAGGATTGACTTGTTAATACCCAATACAACCACTTGACTTATACAAGCATGAGAGGAGTTTAAGCCATGTCAAGAACCATCGATGTTCTACACAATACAAGGAGACCAAGGGAACACACCTTGTAACACCTTCAATTATTTTTCTCAAGGTATTATTGTAACACTTGTATTCTTTTCTCTTTGTAGAATAACCAATAAAGATACCCTCATCACATCTAGGATCAAATTTCCCTAAATATTCATCTCTTCTAATATAATTTTTTTTTCCCAAGATTCTAAAATGTTTCATTGTAGGTACTTGACCATACCATAGCTCATATGGGGTCTTACCAATATATTTCTTGATTTGAACTTATTTCAATGTGTAGCCTACAGTGCTAACCACTTTTCTCCAATATAATTATGGTACATTTACCTCAATCATTATTGTCCTTGGAGTGTCTAGGATAGTTCTATTTCTTCTCTCTGCAATAACATTCTGTTGTGGAGTTTGTGGAACACACATTTGCCTCTTTATCCCATGCTCTTCACAAAATGCATTAAATTCACCAGATGTAAATTCTCCACCTCCGTCAGATCTTAGACATTTCATCTCCATACCTATTTCAGTATCAACCATAGCCTTGAAAATATTTAATTTATCAAAAGCTTCAGATTTCTCTTGTAAGAATGTAACCCACATCATCCTTGAATAGTCATCAATGAATAATATGAAATACCTATCTCCATAATAACTTCTAGTTCTAGCAGGACCACACAAATATGTATATACCAGATTAAACAATCTACTTGAAGAATAAGTCTTGCTTTTGAAAGTAGATTTAGTTATCTTACCCAACTGACATTCCTTACACATAACATTAGTAGGCTTCAAAAATTTAGGTAAAAATCTCACTGCTTTAGTAGTGCTTATCTTCACAATATTATCAAAGTTCGCATGACAAAATCTTTTGTGCCATAACCAACTATCATAAAGTTGAGAAATTAGACATCTATTCTTTGTACTATTCAAATGAAATACATTACCTTTGGTCTTTTTTCCTGATGCAATCTCAACTCTAGAACTTCCAATGATTGATCACATTCTATCGTTGAACTATAGATTATAACCTTGGTCAACTAGCTTCTGAATACTCAAAAAATTATGTCTTAAACCTTCAACATATAAAAAATCATAAATGTTATTTTTACCATTAAGTGTAAAGGAACCTCTACCTCTGATCATACAAGGAGTATTGTTACTGAATCTGACAACACCACCATCATATCTCTCCAACTTCACAATTTTTATCTTATCTCTAGTCATGTGACGTGAACAACTATTTTCTATCACCCGATCATCCTTTTCTTCAACATGTGTAACCAAGGCTCTTTCCTCGTTTAAGAAACTAGCATTCTCATCTTTGATAGCAATAAACACAATCCCATCTTTATTCTTTTTAGATTCATCATTAGTTACACTTTCATTAGCAACATAATAACACTTATTTTGATATTTAGGTTGGAATTTCTTAGGCTTGTACTTAGGCTCTCTTTTCGGATATCTTGAAGAAAAATGACCAATCTTGATACATGAAAAGCATTTCAAACGTAACTTTCCTTGATACTTACTAGCTCCCTTAGATAGTCTCTTGGCAATCATGGCTTCAAGTTCTTCAAGCTTTCTTTCATCTTCCTCAATCTATTCCAATTCCTTACCATATCTAGATCCATACTTTGATGAAATTTCTCCAGGGTCATATCTTCACTTATCCTTATGAATAGTAACTTTAAATGCAGATTCAACTTAAGGAAGGCTGTCACTAAATTATCTCATCTGAAAGGCAGATAACTTACCAACCAATTTGTCTCTTGTTATTGGTGCCACGATCTTGATCTTTCAATAGCAACAACCTTATGATTCTAATTAGGAGGCAAGGATCTAAGAACTTTAGAAACTATTTCATCTTCCTCCAATGTTCCACCAACATATTTGATTCCACAAACAAGCTCATTCACCTTTAGTATGTAAGAACTGATGTTTTTATCCTCGTTCATCTTCAATGCCTCATAATTTCCTTTCAAACTCTATAGCTTGGATTGCTTCACACGTGCATCTCCTTCATGCAAAACCTCTAATTTTGTCCATATTTGATGTACAAAATTCTCCAATTCCATGATATTTGTGTATTGTGTATTTGACAAGGCACTCAACAATGCTTCTTTTGCTCTAATATTGTACTCAAATTTCTTCTTCTCATCTGTAGTAGCAGTAGAAAGATCTGTAGGAGGACTGTAAGACTTCTTAGTGATCTCCTAGTAATCTTCTCTAATGCATCTTAGGTGTTTAATCATTTGTCCCTTCCATATGGAATAGTTAGTGCCTTCAAATCTCAAACTATCCTTCTTAAAAGTTGTCATCTTGAATCTCCTCGAGTGATCAAGCTTCCAAAAGAGGACGAAGCTCTAATACCAATTTTTATAAACAAGGCAACACACATAATTGAGATGGGGGTGAATCAATTGTGTACCAAAAATTAAAACCTCAATTAAATTTTAACCTTTAAATATCAAATCTCAATGATGAACATTAAATAAAGATCACAACACATTAATCAACACATAACACTGAGATTTTTGACATGGAAATCTGGTTAAGGGAAAAGCCAAAGTAGGGATCAAACCAACAAGATGATGTACTCTGTTAAAAGCACTATACCCTGTAGGGGTATTACAAGGGGAGTGCACATGAATCCAGGCACAATGCCTAGAGATCACTGCTCAAATACAATAGGGATACAACCCAAAGGAAGGATCATTGCTCAAATAAAACAAGGGATAATACCCAAAGGAAGTCTCACTTCCTTACAACAAGTAGATGGGCAATAATCCACTATGGACTACAATCCACTAATCATGAACTGACTAATAGCATATCTATTATGTTAATACAGTTCCAATGAAGTACATAATACATTAGATCTCTGCCTCAATTGTAGATTTCACTCATACCTCTTTACATACATGATCCTCTCTCTTCACATCCATACACCCGATCTAGAAATGGATATTACATCATTAAATTTATATAGTTTATCCATTTATTTCTTCAAGGTCGGCTAAGGACCTAAATTAAATATATTTAATCAAATACAATACAATCATCAATGTGATCCAAAACATGTTGGCAAAGACATAGAAAAGATCAAAATGTTCATCCTTGAACATGCTCAAACTCCATAAATCACGCCTCGATCCATCTCAACATGCTACACCATCATGTCAGCCAAGAAAAATAAGAACACCAACACACCACAAGAAAATCACCAAATTTGATCACATAACTCAATGTGATCCAACAAAATGAATAGAACAATCAATCTAGAAACATGAAATAACATATAACAACCAAAACAACTTTGTCTCAAAATTTACCATTATCTTTGCATTGTTCAACATGAATAAAAAATAGTAACATCCGTCACTTAAGAAAAATAGCTTTCCAGTATCCAAATCATGAACCATTCAAGCTGATGACACACTTCCATGTCCTAAACTCACCACCAGGTTAGAAACCATAAATATTTCATAACCCAACCACACTGATCCAAACACTGAAAAACTCTCTCTTCCTAGACATCCAAAATACCAGTCTTTGATCAGTCATCCATAACTAACTCAAGTCACCATGAAAACCTTTGTAAATTTACATAAGTCAACTATAGACATCCCTAAAACCACTTGTAAGTTTGAAATATTTGATCTTCAATATAGTAACCATACCAAACTAATCTTCTCATTGAACACACCATAAACACTATCACAAATAGTAGAAATATGTTGACCTCTATGTCAACATGGTAATCCCACAATATACAATAAGGTTCACAGATTCTCATTATGTTCATTTGAGGAATTATTTGTAAAAACTATTTACATGATGTATAATCATTCTTTTGATTATTCCATTTCTAATGAAATTAAGAAATTTTTAAGACCAAAGGATTTTGATGAAAGAAAGATAGTGGAACAAAATTGGGGGGGGGGGGGGGGGGGGGGGGGGGGGGAAGTGGGGGGGCTAGTACGTCCACAAGGACTTCACCATGACCCGAGCCTTTCATTTTAAAGGAGCCCCTTACAAATTGCCTAAGATAGTTCCTGACAGAACAACCAATTTGGATATTGTTAGCCAACTAGAATATTCAAACTTCACGAATCTAGCATCATATCACAAACAATCCTTTAGGCTAGACACATTGAATTTTGGTGATTTTACTATTATTTCCACCAAAGCATATGATCTCATTTGGGATTAAAAGTTGGCACAATAAAACTTAAAGGAAGCCAATCCAAGGAAGGGATATGACCTTGAGGGATATGACCTTGAGGGTTATATCAACAATGCAAGAAAGAAGCAAAGCTTGAGTGGATACAATCATATCCATTTTCCTGCTGAGGATATCTTCAGAAATCTAAAGGATGGAGAGGTTGAGGAAGCAGTTGAAAACTACAATAGAGAAATGGAACATAAGATGAAAGATATTCATGCCATACAATTTATATAATCTATTGAGGAATCTTCTGGTGAAGATGAAGGGCCATCATAGTTTGAGAAGGCTCCAAGAATGATAATTAATGAGTATGAGGAATTTCCTGAAAGAGGGACAAAGGTGGCTGGGGAAATGAATGTTGGTAATGATGATAGTATTTTAACATACAATTCCCTTGTATTTGATGACCAATTTGTTAAATCATATGAGTTTAAAACTTTTCTATATAATTTCAAAGACAAAAAGGTTAGGGACTCAATCCCTACTATTACCCAAGAGAATGAACAATAGTTACTCACTAAATTGAAGTTGGATATTGACCAGGAGATTAGTGTCATGACACCGAATAGTGGAAGACTATTGCTACAAGACGCAGGGATCATGGTGTTCCTAGGATGAGACTTGAGTGCAACTCTAATATTTGACATCTTTGTACATAGTGATGATAAGAACTATAAGATAAATGTGGAGGGAGTGAAGGAAATCTACATTGGGTCAATATACACTCTAGGAGAAGAATCTATATTAATATGGGAATTATACCCCCCCCCCCCCCACAAGAGACCTAAGACCATTGATATAGAAAAAAATATTGGCAAGAGACACTAATAGGAAGATGTTGTGTGTTGTCATCGATGGTAACCACACACTATTTTGGAGATAGCTTTCCATATTATGATGATACCAAATATTTGACTACAAATTTGGCTAAGTATGGAATAAAAGACCCAATGTACAGGTTTCAGTATATGGATCGGTACAAACACATTTGATCAATTTTTGATGTGCGAAGCTAGAAGAAGATTCATAAAGGCATTATGTATCTTAGTCTAAGATCACAATCATTTATATCATCATTTGATGGAGTTATGATCTTCTGAGTATCAAGTTAGCAGAGTTCAGTAAGAGACTGAGATAATTGTATGATGGATCAATCAACGATACTATCTAATTGATGATCTGATCGGTTTGATTGTTGGATATGTTAGAGTTGACATTAGTGATGACTTATATGTTTGAGTTTGAGGTTGGGAACACGTTTTGATGGGAGATTTTTTCTACACTTCATACGATACCTACTTTTTTCTTGAGGCCAACTGTGAACTTGAAAAATGTTGATGATCGATTATAAGCTGAAGTTTTTGTGTTGATTGATATATGCGATGGTTGGATATTATTGCTATATATTGTACATGATTGATGGATCAGTAGTTAGAGGATCGACAATCAAATAAGCAGTTTTATTTTGTGCTTCATTAGAACTGTATTGGCATTGTTGATGTTATTTCTCAATTCACTTTTTGTGGATGAATATTTTGTATGATAGTGAGCCTCTGAAGGTTGAATACCTATTTTGTATATTGAGCAGTGAGCTCTGGGTTGTAAGCCTAAATGTACGTGCATTTCATTTTGTACTTACACCCCTAACAAGCTAACTTATTTTTGTAGAAGTAATACCTTTGGGTTCCATCCCCACTGTGGTTTTTTTGTTAATCAGGTTTCCATGCAAAAATCATGGTGTTATGATGTTGTGGATGTTTTGCTTATCTTCAGTTGTTTATTGTTTATTGCATTCGGTTTATGGTTGTGCAATAATGTTAGAAAGTTATTAAAAGATAGAACACTGATTCACCACCCTCTTAGTGTTCATAAATCCTAACAAAAATATTCGGTCACATGATGAATCTCAAGGTGGGTAAAATTGATCCAACATTGGTATAAACATTGCTAAGTGTAATAAAGCTCAAACATATATATATTTTTGGTCTATAACATTGATTTTTATTAAAAAAAGTAGAAGATTACAAGATGATTACAACTGTAGCATATAAGCTATATAATAAACAGGAAACCAACTCTGAGTTTTTGAGAAAAAGACAACAAAAATCCAAAATAGCCCTAATACATATCGGCTGATCATACTTAAACCCTACTAGCTGAAGCATATAGAGTGTGCAGTGTGAATAACAGAGTTCAAAATTGGCTCCACCAGATATCTTAGAACTACCTATCTATGAGACTAGAGCCAAGATGGCCTAATAGACATATCAAGCCTTAAGCTTGTCAAAATTATCTATCTAACTACATCATGGGAGGTGTCAAGGCTGCATCATGCTAAATCTAGGTGCTTCCCTTGTCGTTGTCCTCACCTACCATGCAGGATCATATGAAACACTATATTGTTTCACCCATCAACCTAAGCTCGAATATACTCAGCTATTGCTTTCATATTATGCCATTTGTTTCAAATATCAGTAGTGTAGGCAATTTTATCCACCTTTCCCCACCAGTTAATAAAGGGGTTTCTTCCAAATTCATCCCCATCTTTGGGATTCTCAAAACATTCACTATGGTCCATTTCGACTCCTGGGACCGCCCATTTTAGAATAGAATCCAATCCCAAAAGCAGTTCATTATCTAAGATGAAAGTCATCAGCCTTTTAACCTCATCTATAGGTTCCCCTAGTTGTAGACCCCAAGCAATAATGAGGGAGATTACATCCACATTTGAACGCCTTTTCCCATGTCGTTCTTGAAACTAGCTGCCTAAAACCTCCAAAGCCACCATAGCAAGCTGTTCCTCTTTGTGAATGATCAATCCAAGCATTCTCTCTTTAGAAGCCGAGCCTTCAAAATCCTTCTACTGCTTCTTTGTTTGAACATGAAAATTTGCTTCAATCTTCAACCTGTGAGGAAACTTGCTTACAAAGTTAGATAAAAAATAACATAAGAAACATAGATTATATCAACACTCAAGATGAAGATTTGGGAGAGTGAGATGTCATATCATATCCTGCCATCCACAATTAGTAATAAAGGCCGAAGAGAGAAGCCATCATATTTCAGGAGAGTGAGATGTCACATCACATCCTACCATCCACATTTAGTAATAAAGGCCAGAGAGAGAAGCCATCATTTTCCCCTCATCACCTTATATTGCAATAGCTATTAAGATTCACGTAGATTGCCAAGCAAGTATAAAATCATTACTGCAGCTTTGCTAACGCCTGCACTGTCAATCCACCATCATCCTTACTGAATTCTCCAATAAAAGGAGAGAAATTACGTGCCCACATTGTTATCAGTGTCCCATTAGAAGAAAGGAAAATCTTTCGCCACTACCACCATGTAAGTTTAAAAAACATGTGTGAATTTAAGAAAATTGGGCCATTTTTTTAAAAACATAACAATCATATAGTAGTCTCATCAGCTTCAAATAGAAATTGTTTCCTTAACCATATGCATGTTCAATATATCAAACATGAACCTACATAAAGCCAATAGAGTTTACATATGTTTTACAAATTAAAAGAGTTCAATGCACACCATGTTGATGTGAGGAAGGTTTGTAGCCCACTTCGAAACAATATCCGCTTGTGCATTGCACTCTCTGTATACACGAGTGATTCAGAAATCAGTGAGAGAGTGAAGAATATCATAAATTTCAGCCATAATGTTTTGGAGATGCCAGGCATTAGCACCCCCATTCTTGATAGCGTTCACAATGATATGTGAATCCCCTTCAAGATGAATCCTATGCAGATTCATCCTCTTTGCAACTTGAAGGGCCAACAAGGCAGCATTTGCTTCCGCTACGTTATTGGTGCCATCATTGAGTCGTTGAGCAACTAAGGCCAAAAGATTCTCCTACCAATCTCTTACCACCACACCAACTCCAGAGGGCCTAGGGTTTCCTCTAGAGGCCCCATCAAAGTTAAATTTCACCCACTCTTTCTCTGGCAACAACCACATTGTATCCTTCCTTGTCTGCTTTATTGTGTTGGGATTCCCGATTCCACCATTTCTAAACTTCAAACATAGCTATTTGGAGTGGATATATCTGTCATTCTTTGTGTATTCATAACTCCTTGTAGAAGATTTCAAAGTAGCCTTTAAGGTCTCTTCTATAGCACAAATAATACTAATTTTAATCCTTTGAACGAACCTTTCTTTATCCTGAAAAATCCTCTGGTTGCGTTCCTTCCATGATTCCCAAATGACTGTAGAGGGGAAAACCTTCCACAGCGAAGAGAGAGCAGTAACTTTGGGTGGGATGGGCCAGCTCTGAAAAATATCATGAATATTATTATGCATAGGTCCAATCCAATTAATCCTCTCCTTGATCATGCTCCAACATTCCGTAGAAAATGGGCATTGAATAAGTAAGTGATCAATATCTTCTGAAGCTTCTTTGTAGAGAGCACATCTAGTGGGACCCTGCAAACCAAACCACTGCCTTCTTTCTGTCATGAGAATCCTTTTATGCACTTCTAGCCATGCAAATGCACCTTCCTTCAGTAAGCATTATTTGTCTTAGAAAAGTTTTGTTGGCCATAAGGGGGGTCCCTTTAATCATCCAGGGAGGTGTAGCCAAGCTTCACAAAGTAAACCCCACTTTTGGCTCTACACCAAGTCAATTTATCTTCATGTGAAGTTATAATAAAGCTTCTCTACTGAAACATCTCTTCCATTAAACTCCTTTGGTGTGCTGGGAGAACAAAATCATCTATAGGTTTCCATTTCCATTTAGGGCCAAATGGAGAATCCCTATACTCTAAATAGTCTGAGACCTTTTTCCCCCATCTAAGAGTGAAGAATTCTCTTAGTTCATTAAATTTGTCATCATCTTTTAGAATCGGGTGGTTGTTCCATGAGTCATCCCAGAATAAAGCTTTTGTGCCCGAGCCTATATGCCAAGATGCATGTTTTTGAATAACATGTCTGCAGTCTAAAATGAAGTTCCATATTGTAAAACCTCTGGTGGGGTTGGAGATTGTGAGGATTCTTTCATCATTTGGTGAGTCCAAATATTTTGCTCTTAAAATTTTTACCCATAGGCTGCCAAGTTGATTACAAATGTGCCAAACTAGTTTAGCCCCTAAAGCTAAATTCATCTTTCTCCAGTCTTTTAACCCTACACCACCATTAGCCTTAGATTTACATATCTTATCCCAAGCAATAAGAGGCCATTTATCTCCCTCCTTAGCCCCATTCCAAGAGAAATTTCTCATTTTCTTTGTGATTGCCTCAAGGACTTTGTGTGGAATTTTAAAACTACTCATAGAATAGATGAGGATGGCTGAGATAATTGTTTGAAGGAGTAAAATTCTGCCAACAGAGGTAAGCCATCTGCTTTTCCATCCCTCCATCTTTTTAAGGCAAGAATATAAAAGGCCCTTCCATAAGTGAGGCTTGGAGGCACCATCAAAAAGAGGCACCCCTAGATATTTCCCTGGAAGAAGCCCAATTTTGATCTATAGTATGCCGCTAATCTCTTGTTGAAGGTATCAAGTAGTGTTAAAAAAATATATCTCTGATTTGTGCCAATACATTGGCCAGTGGCTATGTTGTAGCGGTCTAGAGAACTTTTAATAGCATGAGCTTCTTCTAAAGAAGATATGCCAAAGAGAAAGTTATCATCCACAAACTGCATGTGTGTGGAAGAATCAACACCAGCAACAATTTTAATGCCTTCCATTTGCCAAGAGCTATTTGTTTGGTAATAAATCGGCCCAAAACTTCAGCCATAATAATGAAAAGAAAAGGTGCAATTGGGTCACCTTGTTTGATTCCTTTTGTCGATTCAAAGAAGCCTTGCGGGCTTCCATCAACCAAGATAGAAAATCTTGGTTTTTTTTAGACAACTAGATATCCATTTAACCCAATCTTCCTTAAAACCAAACCTTCTGAGAATATTTAGAAGGAAATCCATATTGACATTGTCATAGGCTTTCTTTATATCTAGTTTAATCATCATGATGTTGACCTTGGCAGTTTTTACTGTATGGACAACCTCGTGGGCTAAAATGATCCCTTCAAAAATAGATTGATGGGGGGCAAATCCACTTTGCTCTTCAGAGATGATACTGCCCAAAATAGTTTTAAGTCTATTGGCAGCAACTTTAAAAATAATCTTATAAATCGTATTGCACATAGAAATTGGTATGAAGTCATCAAAGGTCTTGAAACCCAATCTTTTGGGGATAAGTGCAATCAAAGTGTTGTTGAAGTCTTTAAGCATAAAGCCTTCTGACCTTGATTCCTCTACCACTTGAAGGAGATCAACAACAATGATATTCTAGGTCTTCTAAAAAAATATGGCAGGAAAGCCATCAGGGCCAGGGGATTTATCCCCTCCTAGAGCAAACAAGGTTGACTTGACTACTTCTAATGAAGTTGGGCCAGAGAGCATAGCATTTTGGGTCTCTGAAATACAACGGGGATAAGATCAAGCAACTCTATATTATCATATTCATATACTTCATGCTGTGTGAAAGTGTTCTAGAAATAATTAAAAGCTTCTTGATTAATTTGCTGCTGTTGATTGAGGATTGCCCCTTAACTAGTCTCAATAAAAAAAAAATTGTTCCTGGCCCTTCTAGCTTTAACTGATTTATGGAAAAATTTAGTATTCTGATCCCCCTCTTTTAACCAAGTCTCCCTCGACTTTTGTCTCTAATAAATCTCTTCCCTTGTAAGAATTTATTTGTACTATCTTTGAAGGGTTTGTTCTTCTAAAAACATAAACTCATCCATACCCTGGCTAATAATTTGCTCATTGAGGAGGTTTAGATTATTTTCTACATTGTATTTTTCCACAAAAATATTACAAAACACATCATAGTTCCATATTTTAAGTTGATCCTTTACATATTGAAGTTTTTTGAAAAAGATTAAGGATTTATTACCTTCTAGGGTAGGAGCATTCTGCCACCACCGAGCTATGTTGCTGTAAAAATCATCCACCCTAGGCCACATGGCTTCAAACTTGAAAGGAGATCTCTTTGGGGCAGCATCATCTTGAATGTTACATATAATTGGATAATGATCCGAGCCTGTTAAGGGTAAGATATCTGTTGTGGACAACCAATCGCATTCTTCCCAGTTTCCAGCAAGAAAAAACCTATCCAGTTTCTCAGCTATGTTTAAAAAGCCACTTCGCCTGTTGGTCCAAGTGCAATCACCAGATCTGAACTCTAATTCTTCCAATCCATTGTTCATAACAAAGGCAGCAAAATCTTTCTAACTTTTGCTCTGCCATCCGTTGCCCCCTAATTTCTCTAGCGGGCTTAATATGGCATTGTAATATCCTCCAAGAATGAAGAGCTCTTCTTTTCTATCACCTAAAAAGTTGGATATGACCTTCCATAAAGCTTCCTTTTCATTTGAATTATTAGGTCCATATATGTTGAAAACATAGAATTTAGAAAGCAATTGTTTTGAAGTGACCTCAACCCACTGCTAGTTAATTGCCTGACTGATCAAAACAACACTTACTGCATTGTCATCCCATAAAATTCCCATGCCCCAAGAAGCACCAACAACCTCTAAAAACACACCATTCCATCTAGCAAATTTCTTACGAAATAATGTTATGTCTACACCTTTAAGTTTAGTTTCTTGCAACAACACTAAATCTGCCCTCGCCTGATCAAGACCTCGCTTGAGCAGTCAAGACTTATCAGGGGCATTGCAGCCTTTGACGTTCCATGAGAGGACCCTCATTTCTTCTGAGAAAAGGCAATAGCCTTTCCCGATCTCAGTAGTGTTGTTTGGTCTGCTGCACAACCAGCCTGTTCCAAATTTTCTTTAGTGGATTTGGCCCCCCGTCTTCTTTTCATACCCAGTTTGGGTCTTTTCAACTTATATTCTGATTGGTGTAAGCCTCTATTATCCATGATATCAATAGAGTCATCCACCCCTAGATAATCATCTCCACCCTCATCACTAAAAAACTCATATTGGAGGAGTATTACAATAGGTTGTCCCCACTATCTCTTGCTTCATTAAAAGAGCTCTCAAGGTTTATAATAGGTGAGATTTGACCCTCTTGCAGATCTCCCACAACCTCTAATTCTACCCCAAACTCTAGGCATTTATCATGCTCATCCTGAATTTTATTAAGAGCTTCAATAATAGGAAGGAAGCTAACCTTATTTTGAGAAGAGTTGTGTTTGTGATCAACAGGGGTTAGAGAGGTTGAGAGTAGGGCTGCTGAACTAATTGGGGATTGCTTCCTATTTTTGCTTGAAAGGACAAAAATTACATTTGAATCATTGAGCACTGTCAACACCCATGTTTTCTCCAGTTTCAAACTTGATGAGTCCTTAACTAACATACTTCCCATTAAGGGGGATTTAAAAGCAGATGCGAGAATAAAATGCTTCTCATTGCCATGGAAAACACTCCTTGACATGTGAGATGAGTCATCAATAGGAGAAATATGGGGAAGGTCAACTCGGGGAGCAACATCAATAGAGGTAGAGGCTTGTTTAGTAGAGTGAACTCGGGTCTGATAAGGAGAGTGTGAACTTGGGCCCACAGGAGGAGGAGAAACTGTCATATGTGGAGTCTATTGGGGAGGAGAGGGACATATGACACCTTCTACCCCCTTGACCCTTACTGCCATTCCTTTCAGGTCATCTTTCTAAAGGTGGGGAGAAAGGGCTTTTGGGGAGGGTGGCCTTATATCAGTTTCCGCTTCCTCCATGATTTGTGAAATCATAGTGCATTTAACTACTTTAGTAGATAGGCAGTATGAAGGTTCACTTTGACTTCCTTTTTCACCATTGAGGGTTTCATCTAACACCCTACAAAACTCTTTCCTCCATAAAGGTGAATCATTTGCCAATCGTGCAATAAATTGGTAAGCTATCTCAGGCTTTATAGTTCCCTGTTTTAGAGTCCTTCTCTCTAATTCATCCAAAAGCTTATCTTCTACTCACCCTTTGTCTTTTCTTGGGGGTTCAGACTCTTTCTCCGCATTTGTGTTGACCTCTGTCTCCATGTTCCACAAAGCAATGTTTTGCACCCATAAACCATTTTCTATGCTTATAGTTATTGTGTCCGGGATCGGTGTATGTTCCTATAGATTAATCAGGATCTGAGGATAAAAGGATGTATCCTATTCATTTATCACTTCCTCCATTCTAATATATGTTCCAATACAACTCCCTATACTTTTGAGTGTTTCCTCTCCCCAATATTCCATTGGGAGGTTGTGCAAGCTCAACCAGATTGGATATTCTTTAATTTTTTCTATTTGTGGGTTGAAGTTTGCTTCCCAATCTTTTAGATATAGGCCCTTTCCTTCTATCATGTAAGGTCCATTGTGTAAGATCCATTCCCTATCTTCCTTCATAGAGCATATCCCCATGTAGAAACCATTGGGGAGGGTTTTAAGCCAGCATTCTTTTCCCCAAATCACTTTACTCCATGCTCCTATTTTAGTAACAGATGGCCACTTGCCTAACTATTTGAAGAAAAAAGGCTTATCTTTCAAAGACACATTTGCTTCTTTCCATTGAGCGTCTGAAATATTAAGAGTTGAGAAGATCCCATACATGTTGTTATCCAAAGGTGGTTTGTCTTGAACCATAGTGTTTCTCACTTCTCCCTTGGTTATTGGGTCTCTTGGTTTGAAGAACTCGTGTGCTATTTATTTGAAATCAAAAATTTTCCCGAACTGTAAATACTCCTATTTCTGCATGCCTCTATGCCCCATGTTCTCCCTTCGCCTACCATTCCAAGTTGGTTTTGGCCTCCACTGCAGGTTGAGGTTTTCCTTCCATGGATTGAGGGTTTGTGTAGTTGGGTGAAACTGCGACTGGGAGCGTCTGTTGAGAGGCCACGTCTTTCCATATTGGGTTTGACAGGAGAGAAACTCCTTGAAGAAACTCTATCGATTTTGAGTCTCTGCCCTTCGAGTTGTAGGTAACCGTTGTCTCCATCGCGCTTCGAGTTCACCGCGCTCCATTATTTATGTAATATTGATATCCTTTCAAAGCTCAAACATAATTGCTGGTGAAGGAAATGAATTCTTTTAAATAGAAAAATGAAAGGTTATTGTTGGAGAATACTTCTTTAAGGGAAATTAACACAATAATTATCTATGGGGAAGATGTAGAGTTGAAAAATAAGTACGAAGAGTTGCAAGATGAACACCAACGGTTATTAATACAAATGCAAAGTTTCAAATTTAAGATAGTATCTACTTTACTTCACAAGAGGTTTGCAAATTTGATGGTATGGCTTAACAATTTTTGGGTTTATCATCACAATAATTTTGTGGCTATACTGGAGCATCAAAGGTTGAAGAATAGATTAGACACAAAGTTGCATGATATGAACCTCAACAGAGATTCAGATACTAAATATATTTCTCTTGCTGAAAAATTCATAGCCAAGCACAACAAGTATTATGAAGCCTTAGAGTTAGAGCACAAAGGATTTGAGAGCACTATCAAGATGTGACTTCCTGCACTTTGTGCTAAAGATGAGATTTTAAAGGATTAAGGAATCTGAATGGAAAATTGTAATAATATAATGTAGAGTGCTTTGGACGTTGTAAAGAATGATGAGCTAGCACTTGATGGAAGCTACCAACATATGGAGAAGATGATTCAGATCAAATTCGAGGCAAGGAACACAATGCATGATGCAAATACCCACAAGGATAAGAGGTACATAAAGAACATTTGTCATAGGTCTATTTATCATGGCTAGATGAAAATTAATTTCGTGTTTGTTTATGTTAAGATAGATAACTAATTTATCAAAAGACTTGATGAAGAGACATGACCTCTCTAGATCTTCCTATATTATGAACTTCACTTGCAATGTTATAACAATCAGAAATCAATGGTAATCATCATAAGCAATAAGACACTTTTTATCACTTTATAAACAATACAATTAGTACTTCTTTTCAATTATGTTGTGGAAAGTTTTTCTCTAGATTAGTTCTCTATGATTTTCATTTCAAGTAAATGAATTCTATCTTAAATCCTCTTATGAAGAAATTATTTATTGTCATGGCAATTTGAATATCAAGATTCATTTGAGAAGTTGTTGTTTATATGTTTCTTGTCTAATTGGTCTTTTCTAGTAGAAGTTAAAATAAATATATAATTATATAGTATTGAAGGTTAGATTGTTAACAAATTCATCCAAGCGGGGAGTCTAAACATGGTCTCATAGGGTTATACATGAAGGTCTAGAAGGAAGGTGACTCTATCGCCTAAAAGAGAAGAAGGCACTGGTCTATTATATATAACTTTATCCCAAAACGTAATTAGATTATAGTAGGAGAAGTACAAGATAGATAAAAGCAAAAATCAATCAGAATATCAAGCTAGTTGTAAAAAAGAATTAAAAGTAGAGAGAAGAAAAATAAGGAAATTTAGAAAAAAATCTAGTAGTCAATGAGAGAATCAATCTATTTCGAGAATACATGCCATTCTAAGATAGAAACTAGAAGTAAGATACAAATAGGAGATATCGTCTGCTATAAAAAGCACCAGCTTGAAAAATTAGTTGGTAAATAGGTGTACCCACCTAGGTCTTGCAAAACCTAAAGTATATGGGAAGTTTAACCATAATTTGGTTACTCTCATTCATTGGCCAAGTCCATTGGAAGGTTTGAACATAGAGCTTGGCATACTCTTAGAACTTTCCAATCAATTGATTTGGGAACCAACACCTCCATGCTTGCTTTATTCAATTGATCGCATTCCCAGAGGAAGTCCTCGAGAGACTCCCACCCAATCTATGCCTTGACTCTCCTTTCTTCATTTTTAGAAGTGGCGCTTCATAAAAGGAAGGGGTGTAAAAGAGCTACAAACTCCCCTAAATGTAGTCGTTCTCCAATTTCTATAACAAACGCTTCTCCTAGCTATGCTAAGGTGAGAAGGGATTTTGTCCCGTACAATAGGTCTTCCTCCACACAGTCATGCAAGACCCATTCAACCTCCACCTTTGAGACCAACTCAAGGCCCCATGTTATGAAAGTAGGTGCCACATCAATGTTGGTGTAGTAACAATACTGAGAATTAGTTTATTCCTCCCCAAACAATATCTCCATAATTTGAACAAACACAAGATCGTTGATCTTGAAAAATGTTCCTCATTCTTTTTTTTTTTCAAAATTTGGCCAAGAAAAGCCAATTGTTGTTCGTGGGTGATCAAATTGGCCTCCATACTCCCACCACCTTGACCACCTTGCAAGCGCCACTACGAATTACCACAACCTGCCACTTTTCCCTCAGCTATAATCTGCCACGCACCACCAAACCCTACTCCTTGCCAACACACAACACAAAAATTGCCACCAAATGCAAATCAGGCATTGCAATTTAAAGAGAGGCAAGGATAATTAAACGAAGATGCCTTATTCGATGTACCTCAGTATCATTAAGGCATACACTTAAACTTACACAACTTTTATGTACTAGTGTACATGCCAATCATTGCTTTGAATGAGATGTCCCTAAAATAATCCCACATCCTTTCCAAATCACTTGAATTTAATGCCACATCGACATTTGAAAGGGTGTCTCTATTACCTCTTGTTTTGAAAACTTTAAACTCTTCAAACTCTAAAATAGAGTTTTTACAAATTTTAATCAGTTTATTAATCTTCCAAGTTGGTGTCTCACCTATGATGATGCCTTTGATAATAATTAAAGAGTCGCCTTCTAAATGGAGTTTAGGGACTAATATTTTTTGGCCATATGAACAACCATGATATCCGCTTGGGCCTCTACTTCATTATTCGTTCGATCCCAGTCTCAAAGCTTCAATTGCAAGAATATTTCTTTTGGAATCTCCCATTAACTAATCAACTCAATTAGCCCAGTGAGACCTAACAATGATAAATTATTGATATATGCAAAAATATCAAATTTTCTAAATTTCTAAATTCTCACCCAAAAAACATTCAAGATAATCTTGTTTACAATTCTATTCCATTTTAAGATAGGAATTAATATATTTAAGATAACATTATAGAATCATTTATATTACATATTAATATTGAATGGTAATTAACTAACAATTAATAATGCTCTTAAAATATTAAATTTTATCTATTATGATAAGTCTAGATTCATATAATAAACAAAAACTACTCTTAAGATTTTAATTAAAATATTTTAAAAATTAAAAATAATTATATCTTAATTTTTAAAATATTCTAAATCTATTTATATTTTATTGTAAAATCAATTTATATTTTTGTAATAGATACTAATAAATTTTTAAATTTTATAATTTTTTTAAAGTATTACGTCACAACATAATATAAGCTTGTAAGTTTATATACCATTCAAAGATGATTAAAAATTTGAAATATCCTATTACAACATAATTTGTTGATCATACAATCAAATACGTTTGTAAGCTCAAAAACGATTCAAATAGATTCATATGAATTTTTTTAATGACCATTTGATCATTTTTTAAATATAAATATTATAAAATTAAATTTTTATTATTTATATAATTTTTTTATAATTTATTAATAATTTAAAATGTCATATATATATATATATATATATATATTGTCTTATAAAATATAACCGTTTGATCATTTTTAAAATATAAATATTATAAAATTAATTTTTTATGATTTATTAATAATTTAAAATGCCATATATACAGTTTTATAAAATATAACTTCAAACTGTGACTGTCATATACGGATCAAAAGTGAAAAAACCGCCATCAAATTCCAAGCGTGGATTCAAAGATGAAAAAACGGACATATAGACCATCGCCATCGAATTCGTTAAATAAACAAGACACCCTAAAAAATATAACCTGATGAATTTTAAAAACCTTCTATTTGACAACACAACCAACTTGTTGCACATTTCTCTCCATTTTCAAAATTTCAAATATGCTTTTGCTTTATTTAAAGGCCATTCAGTTTTGCCATTCAAATAATATTTACAGAAGTCTGAAGTGAATTCAAGAACTTCCCGGAGGCCGCGTTTAACCCCAAAAAACAAACATCAGCATTCAAGCAGGTAGGTACTGACATTTATTCATTCTTATACGCTAAAAACTTGTGCAAATGCATGTTTTATTTGTTCTTGTTGCGTGTTATGTTTGTTTTGATAACTGTCTGGTTATGGATTCCAGTCCCATGGATTCATGATTTGCGCTCAGGTATCCACCCAAGAACTATATCTGGGTACAGCCAAATCGGTGGAATAACTACTTGGGTTTATAACAAACACTAAAGCTGGGGCTCCCCTGTTGGCCTCCTTCTTGTGGGCTTTGGTTATGATAATCTAGGCACGTGACTTTGAATGCTCAGTTCTGGGGTTTTCGCTGTCTTCTTCTCATGATGGGAATGTGTTGATATACTATTTCTGTTATTCTCGTGTTTATCAATCAAACAGAAAATGTTTGCTCGAGGCTATTGTGGTTTTGCTTAGGTGCCAAATAGAAGAATATATGATCCTTATCACCTAATGGGTTTGCAGTACACTATTTGTATTAACTAAATTTGCTAACTAGTCAAGTCACAATTGTACAACTAAAAGTAATAGGGATTTGATATCTTTATGTGGGTCTAAATCTCCATAGCTTTCTTGGTAGTTATTTTACGGAAATGCAGTTTAGTTTTAAAGTTCTAATAAACTGCTGATATCTGTGGTTTCCATCTGATTTATTTTGGTTAACCTGGGAACAGAGAATAATTTTGGGTGCCTTTAATCTATAAACATTCCTGTGAGTGTATGGCAGTGCTGTTTGAAGCTTCTGCATACTGGAATACGGAAAATCCTAATCTTCTTTGTTTCTTCTTTCATCCTGATAGGTGATACAAGTCATTAAGCAAGTGCCACCTTACAGTTTTAAATAGAATCATTTGTGAAAAAGAAGTGAGGCCCCTTTTGTTTGGGAATCCTAGCATACTTCAGTTTTTTGTAATGGTCTTGAAACGTTTAGGTTTCTTATATGACGATTTTAAGCTGTTAAGGTGCATAGTTGAAATGCTAACATTTCGTTTACTACACCCAATTTTGTTACACTGTTAACATTTGGCAAGCAATGGTGTTTAATCACTGGTTACCATTTTTCCATGATCTTGGTGACTTAGGGGCAGCATTAGTTTTTACACACTGGTTACTGTTTGTCAATCTATCACGGTGACTTGGTGATTGCCCTATTCTTGTTTAAGACAACCAAGCTCGAAGATTGGCAATAACATATACCCTCCAGTTTACCATTGGCCAAGCAATCTTGGTGATGCGGAGATTACACCCAATCATGGTGGAATCACCCTCCCTAACAAACTTCACATGATTTCCAAAGGAGGTTGGCCCTGGTCCTTTATGGATTCCCTGTTGAACGATATGTAGACATAAGAGTAGCCAATTTTGGTGAATTGGAGATCGCCATCAATAATTGGTGAATCAGACTTCCTAATGAACCTCACCTCTGGGTTCCAGCAATTAGTTTGGCCCCGACTCCTTATGGATGGCACCATACCAAGACATATCACTCACTATTTACCCAGTCTAGCTTTGTTTGCAGGCATATTGAATTTTCACATAATGCCTATTTTATCTCTCTGTTTTTCCTTTTAGCCGGTCTTTAAGGTTGGTTTTTCCTCATTTTTAAAATCTCAATCTTTCTGAATTGCTTCAGCACAGGATGGTTTTGTGCAATTTGTGGTAAACTTACAGGGTTGTAGTAATAGGTGATAGAGAGAGTTAAATCTTTTTGATGCAGAAAAGAGGCAATCACAAGATGGATTTTGTGCAAAAGCAATACGCTAGATGCAATCCTATATTATACTTGTTGTCTTAGGTGGTAGAGAGAGCTCAATCTTTTTGCCGCAGAAGAGAGGCGATCACAAGATGGATTTTGCACAAAAGCAATACGCTAGATGCAGTCCTGTATTCTCCTTGTGGTAATTAAATATTTGATAATATTTCCATAGGTTCTCATTGTAAATTTTTTATACATAATCGTAATTGTAGGTAATGAATGTAATAATAATATATTATATTGTTATTAACTTATATATAGTAGAGGTTGAACAGTCATCTTGAAGATGAGACGGACAGTCATTTCATGTTGATAAATATGTTCCTTGTAACATTTTTTGAAGTTTTCTAGATGTTGTTAATGTGCTTCTAGAGTCTGTTACCTCCGGGTCAGCACCCGTATTTGCTGCTGCTTAATTCAAAAACATTTTTTGAAGTTAATGAGAATTGGGTTTCACTTGTATATTTTCAACATCATTTGTAGCCCATTTCCTAGCCTGAGGTTGATATCAGAGCAATGGCGAATTTTATTTTTCACCCTTCAATTTCTATTATTTAAAACCCTTATCCCCATATTCATTACATTGATTTTTTTTGTGATTGCTGTGTACATGCTTGTTTATTTTGTGTGAGCAGTAATGTCAAAGGAGGAAGAAGAGGGCTAACTGAAAACAATAATTTCTGTTGCTGATTGGAGGAGCAGTAAAGGGTGACCATTGGGCCTATTTTTGAGCAGGTCACCAGCAACCACTTCAACAATATGCCTTAACAAATCTCATAGAAGCAGAGAAGAGATGCTTGGGATATGCAAATAAGTCCGTACCTAGCTGTGAAAATGGTAATCAGAAAAGTTGCAGTGTTTGAAGAAATTTTAGTCCAGCCAAGTAATTGAATACCTGAAGGTGCATTTTCTTCAATTTTTTGGAATTTTTTCTTCATAATTCCAAAAATGGCTAAAGTCGAAACAGAACCTTTGAAAGAGATGGAAGTTGAATAGTCATCTCTGATAAATCTGTATCATTTCATTTTAAATAAATTAAAGGTTGTATGAGAGAATAGTTAAAATGCATTTGAGAGCATCTGTTGTTGGTGAAATTTTAATTGGAAAAATACTTGGTTAGAATGGTCTTGACAAGTTGAAATACTCTTATTTTTAACGATTGATGGTACAGGCACTCGAAAAATTGAAGGATATAATTCCCATCTGGAATTAGAATTCATACAATTGTAGTTGAAATTGTTTAGTCTTGAATTGAAAAATGGTGATGTAAGGAGTCTGCCCTTTGAAATTTGGGTAATAAAATACACACACACCTTTTTGTGATTCTTCTCCTTTAAAATTTAGTATCACCCAAGCAATAAGTTGTCTTCCTTTGCGGTTGACAGGGCAAATGTTTTCTCCCTGATTCTCAGTTTTCTCTTCCAGCCAACTTATCAAAAGTGAGTGACTTCAATTGAATTATTGCTTGCGATAACTCCAATAAAGCCCCTTTCTACATTTTCAACCTATTTGGAGTCATTGCAATCAATCAATTGATTGAAGTTACTCACTTTTGATCAGTTTGTTGATAAATTGGCTGAAAGAGAAAAGTATTTTGGAAGAGAAATTGAGAATCAGGGGGAAGTTATTTGCTATGTCAACCGAAAAGGAAGACAACTTATCACTTGGGCCATACTTTTTTGAAGGAGGAGAATCACAAAAAGGTAGAGATTGAGGGTGCAATAGAGGACAAGGCAAAAATGTGTGAAAAAAAAAATGATTTGTGAAAAATGTGGTAGAAAAGGGAGTCACGAGGGTCACAAATGCAAAACATCATGGAGGCATATCGAAAACAAAAGGAGGTGAATAAAGGAAAAAGGAAAGCTCATGATTCAAATTCAGCTCAATTCGCTAGCTATTGCTATGATGATACCTTGAAAGCTGATTGTGTTCTTTCCATATCAACTAATCCTAATAGTGCCTCAATGGAACAAATATGGCATGATGCATGGGTTCTAGATATTGGTGCCATGGAACATAGAAGTTTTTAAAAGGATTTCTCTAAGCAGTTTAATGAAAAAAATTGTGGACTTTTATTTTTGTTAGATAAAACAAGCTTGAACCAATTTTTCTTGAAAAGTAAAGTTTGATACAAATGGAGTAAAGATTTGAAGCACTCCTAGATAGAATATCAACATAGTGTAACTTTTCAAATTTGTAACTTATTGCAATGCCCAAATAATAAAAGTTGGTTAAGTGAAGAACGCATAGAAGTGACCTTTTCAAAAAAGCATGTTAGAAGACAAAACATGCACATGCATGACCCATAAAAAAGTAGTATACAAGTGTATTTTTTTGAAATCCTTTTGTGGATAGATGCATATGATGTTTATGTTTGGTTTGTTATTTTTTTGGTAGTTTTTATATAACTATATATTTTAATTAATTTTTAATTAGGATTAAGATGTAAGTTTAAAAGCCTATCATTTGCAACCCACGTAATGACTTAAAATGATTGTAACAATGACTTAAAATAATTGTAGCAGGTGTTTACAATGGTCACATATGATGTAAAGAAATATTAAAATAGTTAAAAGTTATTAAAAAATATTAGCATATGTCCTTCAAGTTTACGAGATCTTGTAGTTAAAAATTAAGAGATAAATAGAAAAATAGGTTTAATATTAAAAAATATATATTTGAAAACTAGACATTTTCATTTATAATGAGTTTTAAGCTTATCAAAAAAATTGAAAATAAGAATGTCAGCCCTATCGTTGAAGTTACTTTTACTAGTAGATACTACCATGACATTATACTTGTAGGTCCAAGGCTAGGGTTGGATTTGCAAGCCTATAACCAAGGCAAAAATGTTGGGGGAATATTTTTGTATTTAAATGTAACGTGTATCCACTATAAATAGATACTTGTTATCTTTATATTAGATATACATTTATGTACTATGTACCCATTATGAACTTGTAGAGTAAAAAGTTGCATACCCCTTTGCAATTTTACTTGCACTTTTGGAGTCGCTTTAGTTTCCATTCCCCTAGCATTTGAGTAGGTCCATTTCAGCCCTTGCATCAGCCTTTTCCTTCTCAGATGCTCAGGACACCTTTTTCAGCAGCTATCCTTCAGCGTCACTTTGCCATTGACCATGTCTCTCTCGTCTCTTGTCATTTTTGAGTGTGATTTGTCTAGAAACTAGTGTGCTGCACGAACGGCTGTGTGCCGTGCATGCATCCCACATCATCCTAACTTTCAAATATTGGTTTGGAGCATTTTGACACTTGTCACCTGCCTAGGTCGGTGGATACATCTCAGAATCTTCCAGAATAGCTCATCAACCTCTTTTTCCCCTGTCTTCTCACTTTTAAATGGATCTTTTTATTCCACTCAAGCTCTACAAAAAATCTCTAGCACTCTGTTGGCTTTCACAACTTTCTCTTGTCCTCTCTCTCTTGCTTGCAACAACAATCTCTAGTTTGCTACAACACTCTCAAACTTCCACAATAGTCCATGTACTCTCTTGGCTTTCTCAAGACTATTTGGTAATATCTTTCTATCTATCTTGATCCTTTGAGCGTCTTGGGATTTATCACATCCCCTATTTATCAAATCACTTATCATTTATTTATCTATTTATCTGTTGATCCATCTATCTATGTGGCTGCTGTGGAGGTAGAAAAACTGAAACAGGGACTTGACTGAGGCAAATCTCCAAACAGATCAAAACATTTTTCCTTTTCTGTATGTGTGTAGGTTTACTAGAAGCATTTGACTGCACAGAGGTTGGCATATATATATATTTCATTGCCATTTAAATGTTATCTTGTATTAGCTGTTACGTTTCTTACTTTTGGGCTTCGCAAATTATCTCAAGAGTGCAAAGATTTGGGAATAGGTGCCAATGGAGTTGAACAAATTTAAAATAACTATTTCTAGCTTGAATTAGTAGAAGTTTAAGCTGTATGGATTTGACCACCTAGGAGATGGAGAAGAGTTGTATGATCAGTTTGGAGTCCTTGTAGATTGAGAGATTAATAATATCTTTAGCTACCAAGGATAGACTAGACTTGCATCCCATCAATTCAGCAACATTATTGGAGTGTCTTAAGTTAATTAAAAATTCCAATAGCTTTGTGTTGAGCCTAGTCTAGAGAACACCATTAGCAACATCCACGCCTAGATAGGTTTTGAAGCATAATCAAAGAAGAAAACTGGATAATCAAAGAAGAGAAAAGGGTTGTTGAAGATGAGTGAGTTGAAAAATTCAATTTCATCTTTGAAGAAGATTGAACTTTTCTCTAGAGAGGAAGGTCATGTTTTGTTTTTCTTTGAAACCGGCTTTGGCATTTTCATTCATGGTGTGGTAAATCTTTTTTGTGAGTGACTTTATTTTCAAAGATTTTGTTGTTTTTGTCAAACCAAATATTCCATATGTAGGGAAAGGGAATCGAAGACTGTAAGAGGTTAATGTGATGTTTACCTTTAAAAGTACTGCTGTAGCATTTGTTGCATTGAGTAGTGTAGGTATCCATGTTTTGTCATGATCACCGACTTTACATAAAGAAATCATGTAAAAGCAGTGACTCATAAGAAACAATTAGCAGTGACTGAAAGTGAACAATGATCAAACTATGATTGTCGACTCATTATGTTCAAGAAGACAACAATGTTAAAGGATTATGTCAGCATTTTGAAGATGATTGGTTTGTCAGTGTATACTTTGGTCAAATCAAAGCATCCTCTTAAACCATTTTTGAAGTATCATGATCTCTTAATTTCAAGGAGTGGCTGAATAGGAAGGCATCAAACTAATCAAGGAAAGCTATGAAGAAGGAAACTGCCGCCACTGCTAATAAAGGACTAATTAGTTATTGTTAATGTAAGAAGCATTAGTGTCTTGAGTCAAGAGGTACGACTATTGTGAAGAAAAAACTCTTCATTGATTAAAGTCACAACCATCGGTGGAAGGAGGATATATTAGGGAGATCTGATTGAATAAGAGGACATCATGGAATAAGCGGAAATAAATACAAAAACCAACAAGAAATTAAGGAATCACATCTACAGAGCCAGATATTAAACTCATCCCAACAGCTGGGTAATACCATACTTATAACTATGTTATAATATATTACTATTAATATTACATATAATATTACTCTTGATATTTTTTATATTAAAGATAGTTGAAATCAGCTTAATACAACAAAATACTGATTGTTTCTGATCAGCAAAAAAAACCATAGGACTCATCGAACTGTATCAATACTGACTCTATCTGTAAAGACTATGACAGATACAAACATTTTTAACATCACTTCACACCAAAAAATCATGTGTAGAGAGTTTTATAGACATATCATTATACTGATAAAAAGAACAGACTCTGAAAATATGTCATGGGTCCCTAGGCCCAATAATATTGTTGCTGCATTCTCCTTGATCTGTAGGAAAAGCACCAAGAGGAGGGTCAACTGCTTGTGGAACTTCGGCTGGTGCCTCCCAGCTAGGTGCATCTGGTCCATGAGTGGCCAAAATCTTTTCATTCTCTTCATCAATATTAATTCCTTTATCTTTAATTAGCTGTTTAAGCATTTCACTTTCCTTTGGATCTATCATGTGACTGTAAGTATTAAAGTAGTGAGCTGATTGTATGCCTGCCTTGTATATGACGAGGGCACCTTTTTGGATCAATATCATGAACCTACTTTTTGGTATCTCTAGAGCAGCTGAAACCTGTGACATGATGAAATATTGTGAGTTTTTTATTAAACTCAGTAAGTACCCTTCTTCTACCTTGGAAGACTTATTGTTTCTCTATTTCCAAAGAAACCAGAGGATCTCAGCTGTAAACACAGACCGGAACTTGTTAAGCTTAGCATAAAAAATATCAACATAACCAGCAAGGATTTCAATCCATGTAAAACCTGGGCGAGAATTCCAAGAAATAGGAGTACCAAAGAAAACTGACCACACAAGAGAAGCAAACTTGCAATAAAAAAAAAGATGCTCAATAGTTTCAGGTACTTGACACAATGGGCATAATAGAGGTGTAATACCAACTTTGGACAAGACAGGACCAACAACAATCTTTTTAAGTAACACAAGCCACCGAAAGCAGGTCTTTTCAGGTTCAGAGGGTTGGTGCCAAAGCAAGTCTAGAATGAAGTGCCATATATTACTTTGGATATTAAAAATTATAACATTACTTTTAAATTACATATAAGGTTACTGTTGATATTACACAATATAATGTTGCTGTTAATATTATATATACTTAATTTGCATATAATATATGATAGCTGAATGATTTCTTTTGGATTCTACCCAACAAATTATCCCACTGTGGAGGGGAGATATGGTATGTGCAAGGAGGGCAAGTAGCCAAGGGTCCATCTGGGTTAAGCAGGAGGTCAAATGATGGATGTGCTTCCGTGCCCCTGAACTCTGAGTTAAGGAGGCAATATGGTGACTGTATGTCCGGACCCCTGAACCTGTTGGATAGGCTCAAATGCGCCTTGCATGATCTCCCATTGTACTCCATAATGACGATGAATGGTTTGGTTGGAACATCCAAAAGCATCCATGGAATATCTTGAAATGGTAGTTCTATATATGCATTGTTAAATTTCATATATATATTTGTGATACTAACTTGGTTGCAAGTTCAATATTAAGATACAACTTTGGTAATACACATTTCCAAACATCATCCAAACCCTAATTAGGGAAATTTTGGGCAAATCAAATAAAATCCTAATAGGGGCCATTACATGTTTACTCTGTTTTTGAAGCAAGCACCAAAGCAAAGAGCAAGAGAGATCCAAATTGTGGATGCTTACTCACATTCAAGGAAATGATGGTCTTGGTTTTATTGCCTCCGAAGCATCTAAAACATATGTTGGGGCCTATGATGCCTTTTTTTGACAAGGTTGTATCTCGTAAGAATCTTATTTTGACTAACAAGCCATTGAATTTTTCTTTAACTTTTGGGGTGACATTTTGGTTCTAGATGCTATTCATATTTCTATCAATGAGTTCATTGTCCTATATGTGATGGACACCTCGAAATACCCCAGAGCATACAAAAACAAAAGATAGACAAATATAGACAATGATAGGACAGAAATCTGCTATTCCAATTAATGCTCATACAAATTTATTTGCTATTACAAAAATGACAGAAGCTCAAGAGATCTTGTACCTTAGCCTTTTAATGATAATCCCGCGCTAGAAGTCGTGGAATGTGATGAAATCTGGTTTTAGGCTGGTGTTGTTGATGCCGCCACTACTATGTTTGCAATACAAAATTATTCTAATGCTGCACGAATGTTTGATATGCCGATGTCTGTATGCCTGAAATGCCAATGTCTATATGTTTGATATTCTATTTATCGTCGATGAATGTCCGATATGTCGATGTCTATATGTCGATGTCTGTATGTTTAATATGCCAATGTTTGTATGTCTGCAATGCCAATGTCTGTATGTTTGATATAAGAAGGCTTTGCAGCCTCAATGCAAGTCCAAACAATAGTGCAAATGTGTAATGGTCTAGTTGCAGATATATCTGATTGCTGATGTATGAAATCATGAATGTCTGATTGAAGAAGCATTGACCTTGTTCGACACATAAAGATGATATGATTGCCGCCAATTCTGATTGCAACCTCCAAAGGGAATAAAAAACTGATCAAGGGAAAAACTACCAATCTGATTTGGTCTCTAAGAGACTTCACCAAATTGGAGATCGATAGTAGACAAGGGAGGATATTTCACCTCTGAAATTGCAATCTCCCAAAGAATTCCTACTTGGAATTACCAAGACAAATAAGATTAAAAACAGAGTAGCCGGATAATCCCTTGTCCCTGCTTGGGCATGCGTATCCTTGTATCTGAAAGGGATATGTATCCAATACAGCCTGGATACACATCATAAACTGTACCCACGCGTGCCAAAAAACCTTGATTTTCTAACCGTGCTTGATACTATTTGATTTTTTTTTAAAATTTGACATAAATCTTCCTAAATTTAATATAAAAAAGTCATGCAATTTTTTTAAAAAAATTGGTATAAACACCAAATGAGAAAGACAAATGAAATGTTTTTCTATTTCAGCTACCCATTTCTTTGGTTTGTCTTCCAACACAACTCTACTATTTTTGCATATTGTAAATTGTTAGATAAACTTGTAATTATTTATCTAGCAATTATGTGTTGATATCGCTTTTGAAGTAATGCAAATATCCTCTAATAACTTAGAAAATTGTGTTAAATATATGTGTATGTGTTTTTTATGAATGTCGTATTCAGCCGTATCCATATTGGGGGTCTTAAAAAAGGGCTATATCCGTATCCGATACTGTATCTGTATTCATGTCCATGTCTATGCAACTTTGATAAAAAGCTGATTGATGATGAAACAATGCTCCAAGTAGGCTGATATAAATATGAGGCCAAACACCTCCAATGCAAACAAGTTGGCTCAATAAAAGTTTGGCGCCAAAGTTGGAATATGAATTGGGTCCTCGCCAAGTGTGGCCCCCAAAAGCACACCACAAAAGGGGCTCCCTAGCACTCCCTTAATAGATCATGGGGGACCAAAATGAGCTACAATGCAATATGGGGAACAAGTTTCATTTAGAGGAAAGGGGACATGATAGTCTCCCCTTCTTGGAATTGCTTATCCACGATCAATTTTAGAGTAGGATACTCCAAAATTCGCTCACTCTCCCATGTGGCATCCTCGACCGATAAGTCCTTCCATTTGACAGGATACTCTTTGATTTTATGAGACTTGAGCTTCCTCTCCTTGAAATCTATGGTCTCAATTGGCTCCAATGCAAACTTGCCCTCATTATGAAGAGGCGAAAGCTCTTCCAAAACTGTGACTGGCTGCCGAAGAACCTTCTCAAGGCAATAGAAATGAAATACATTTTGTATCCTACTATTCTCTAGAAGCTCCAACTCATATATCACCTCTCCAATCCACTCAATCACCTTGTAAGGGCCATAGAAGCGAGGCTTAAGCTTCTATGTGCCGCCCCTCTTCAAAGAAGACTGCTTGTAGGGCTGTAAGTGAAGATCGACCAAATTGTTAGATCATTGTCATTGATGTCAAAGCTTGATACATGCTGCTGCTAGACAGAATATGCTGTTGTGTTAAAAAGAATTTGCCTAATGTTTGATATTGCTGAAAGAAGGTGAGCATTGCTAAGAAAAGAAAGGAAAGCAAATCACATAAATTTGGCGGTCACTTTTAGATGTAAATGGGAAAAGAATGTTTGAGGATATGATAAGATAAACCGAATCTGATTTATGTCATAAAAGGAAAGATTGAATGTGTCATAAAAAGAAAGATTTAATGTGACACAAAAAGAAAGATTGTGTCATAAAAAGAAAGATTTAATATGACATAAAAAGAAGGATTTAATGTAGATTTGATAAGGTTTCATGATCAGATTTGGGTGCACAAGATACTTTAGAAATCTTTTATTTTAATAATCCAAACAATAGCCACCATTTTTAGTAGTTTTTATTTTTGAAGAGTTTTATGGATATTTATGAAATAAAAAAGGAAACTGCAGTTTAAAAAGAAGATTTTTTATTGATTAAGGAAAGTGCAGTCTAAGAAGTTTTTTTAGCGATTTCAGGAATGTGCAATTTAAGAAGAAGATTTTTTAGTGATTTGAAAATCAAAGATAAAGTATGATGGAAAAAAAGAGAGGAAATACAAAGAAGATTCTATTGAGCAAAATACACAAAAGATTTTATTGAGCAGAATGCAGAAAAGTTTTTTTGAATGAGTGTTGAGAAGTTTTTTTCAAGTAAAGTTTATTGGAGGTTGGTGCCTCATACTAAGTTGGTGGTTAGAGGGAGATGGCGCTTCCAGTGAGTTGGAGCTCATGTTTGTAAGATCGGGGTCTTACGTGGGTTGTTGTCTACAGTTTGTAAGAAGTTAATAAAAGCAATATTTTGCTGTGGTTTTTTCCTTTAGGAGTTTTCCACTTAATCTCTGTGTTCTTGCATGTGTTGTTTGCTTGATGTTTTTTGAAGTTATATTTGCAGATTTGAAGTAAGTGTTAAAATTTGTCCTAATATTGATTTTCCCCCCAAGTATTAGTGTGTGCTCTTCACAAATCTCCTAGCTTGAAACTACGCTCAATCTGGTGTCGATCCGCATACATTTTTTGCTGATTCTGAGCCTGCTGTAGATTATCCGTGAGGAATCCAAGGGTATCTTGACTTTTCTGAAGCCAATACTCCCCCTTGGGTGCTCTGCTGTTTCCCAATGCCAAATCCATAAATGAAGTAGCCTCATAGCCATAAAGTGCCTTGTTGGGCGACATCCCAATTGACATGTGATAGGTGGTGTTGTATCAATACTCTCCTAGATGTAGCCAACAGGTCCGCGCTCAATGTTGCGCTACCTTGTATTTTTGCAAGTAACCATCCACTCATTTGTTCATGATCTTGGTCAATCCATATATTTGAGGGTGATAACTATTGTACGAAGTTAGTTCAGTGCCTGCCAACTTGAAAAACTCCATCCAAAAAGTGTTGAGGAATCTACTAGCTCTATCACTCATAATATTCTTTGAGAGCCCATGTAACCAAACAATTTCTTGAAAGAACAACTCCGCAACTTGCACTACATTAAACTCCATTGGGATGGTGAAGAAGTGAGCATACTTGGTGAAATGATCAACAACCATGTCAATGTAATCATTGCCCTATACCTTGGGAACCCTTGTGATGAAATCCATCGAGATGCTCTCCCACTTCTAATCTGGAATGGGTAAGGGGTGTATTAATCTTGCCGAAAAGGTATTCTCCAATTTGTTATGTTGGCAGATGGCACACCCCCAGACGAATCGGAGCACATCATCCTTGAGGCCTTCCACGAGAACCTCTCGCATATTTGTCTATATGTCTTGAAGTACTTGTGGTCTCCCGTCAATGATGACTCATGAACTGCCTTAAGGATCTTCTCCTTAAGCTTTGACTTTAGAACTGAGAAGATTTTGTCCTTGTAGTAGATGACATCATCCACCACCTTGTGTCTATCATCGTGAATTTGATCATCCATTAACTGGCATGTGAAATTATACTTGGAGTACTCAACCAACAAATGAAGCCTTCCAATCAATCAAGATCTAGAACAAAGAGCATATGGCAGGCCTCCTAGATAAAGCATCGACGACCACATTCTTCTTCCTCTTAACATACTCAATATCAAAATCATAGGCTTGAATCTTGCTCACTCACTTCTACTCCCTCTTTCAAATCCTTTTGCTCCAAAAAGTACTAGAGACTGTTGTGGTCGGTCCTAACCACAAACTTCCCCCAAGTATTGCCTGAACTTAGCCAACACGTGCATGATTGTGAGCTTCTCCTTGTTCTAGATTGAATACAATCTCTTAGTGTCCTTGATTTTCCTGCGCTTGAATGCAATGGGGTGACGATTCTACATCAACATTGCTCCAATGCCTTCCCCTAATGAGTCACACTCAAGGACAAATGACTGAGAGAAATCAGGCATCGCCAAAATTGGGCACATGCTAATAGTCTTCTTGAATTTATTGAATGCATGCTATGCTTCCTCTGTTGAGCTGAATGCACCCTTCATTGTGAGGTTGGTCAATGGGGCTCAAAGTTTTGAAATACTCTCACAAATATCCTGTAGTAGTTCCATAGACCAAAGAATTGACGCGACTTTATGAGTGTCCTCAGGGGTGGCCAATCTAGAGTCGCTTGGATCTTCTACTGATGCATTTGCACTCCATGTGCGCTAATGATTAGACCCAAGTATAGAATCTCTACCATACAGAACACATCACCATGATTGCACCTTCATGATCCCCAAAGCCTTGTCCAAGTGCCTTAAGTGATCCTCCCATGTCTTGCTATATATGAGTATGTCATCAAAGAACACCAATAGAAACCTCCGCAACCGTTTGTTGAATATGTGGTTCATGCAAGACTGGAATATAGCATACATATAGATCAATCCAAAGGACATGACAAGAACTTATAATGACCATGGTGGCTTCGAAAAGCTATCTTGTGAACATCTTGCTCCCTCACTTGAATTTGGTGATATTTGAATCTGAGATCCATCTTCGAGAAGTGAATTGCCCCATGAAGCTTGTCCAATAACTCATCAATCTGTGGGATGGGGTACTAATTCTTGATTGTCTTCTTGTTTAGGGACCAATAGTTGATGCACATCCTGAGAGTCCCATCCTTCTTCTTCACCATGACCATTGAAGATGCAAAAGGGCTTGAGCTAGGCTTGATGTGTCCCATGTCAAGAAGCTCTTGAATCGCCTTCTCGATCTCATCCTTGAACTTCTTGTTATGCTTGTAAGGAGTCGTGATGACTGGTTTGGCTCCCTCCTCTAGCTTTGTCATGTGCTTGAAGCCTCTGTCCGGTGGTACCCCTGGGGGAATGTCACTTAAAACCAAACTATGCTTGCCCAATACTGTCTGTAGCTCATCGTTGTGGTGATGTGTATGGTGGCTGTCCAAAGGTTTGGAAGAAACCAAGCACCGTGTTACCCATACCACATCATCATGCCTGAAAATCACCTCCATGCTCTTGTCCTTAACTACTCTAGGTCTTCCGTTAGACATTCCTCGCAAGACCACTTTCTTCCCATCTACCTTGAATGTGAACTCCAAACGCTTGAAATTTTGGGTGTATATGTCATTTGTAATTGTGTAGTTCCCCTAGGTGATGCTCATTTGTGACACCAAATGTGTGCATGGTAGTGTTGATGTGAGTTTTGTAACCACTCCAACATGCAGAATAAAGTACTAAGTATCCTATCCTCTCTTGAACAAGGAAACTTCAAATGGTAAACAATGTAACAAATGTGTGATCAAATGAAGCAACCCCAAGGTCTACAATGTGAACAACTGACTTTATGTTGGAAATAATTGAGTGAATATGATGAGATCTTGTTGGAAATCACAAAGGGACTTATGTTACTCTTCTTGAAATTTATCAATTGTTTTCCCTCAAAGCAGTTGGAACTTGGAACACTAACTTGAATTCAAATAAATGACATAAGGGATGAAGTGTTTAAAGAAGTCTAAGCTATTCCTAAGGACAATGATATCAATGGATGATACTTTGTATTGATGCGAGTTTTGTAAGTACTTCAACATGTAGGATGAAAACACTTAGTATTCTAGGATGAAACACCAAATATCAAATCCTCTCTTGAATAAGGAAGCTTAGATGCTAAACAATGTATATGATTGTGTGATCAACTAAGACAACCCCAAGGTTCCTTCTAATCGTGGACTTAACTCAATTTGTATGATGTGATATGCTGGGTATCACAAAGGGACTTACTCTATTCATTCAGTGGACTTCAACTTTGCAAATGCGAATTATTTGGTAATGATGGCTCTTCAAGTACTAATCAAACCAAGTGCGAGAGAAATGGGTTTATAAATCTAATCCAATTCTAACAATGTATGAGACTATTGATGGTGAGGTGAGATTCTAACTAGTCCTTGCTTCACCAAATCAACCACGCAAAGGAGGGTGCTATCTTCTAAGGATGCGTGGATGATTTTCATATTGTCAACACTCATTCAAATACCCAATGATGGTGCAATCTAAATGAACATTTTCAATTGAAGTTAAATGCTTGCGATAAAGCCCAGACTAACCTTACAATGATACTTGCGATCAACAAGTATCAAAAGGTATGGACACTAGTTCCATCATGATTCACCAACAATATCTTCCATTCCTCTACTTTTACTTCTCAACATAAATGAAATTCTACTCTAAGTGAGAAAATATAGAAACCATGCAATACTCCAAAACTTCACAAACATTCACCATTATAACAACAATGAAGAAAGAATAATTTTGGTAGTATATTAGCAACAATCTCTGCAAGTCTCTCTACTCTACTCTAATTGACTATATTTACAAAGAGAAGGCTTTGCCTTTTATAGTTGCTTCAAGTACAATGGATGGTCATAATTGATCTGAGATCAATGGTTAAGATCGATCCAACACAACCCTAATTTATCTAACAACTACAAGCATTAAATGCTTGACCAATTACATAAAAGCACCACCTTGTGGGCCAATGAGAAAATTACATTTTTTAATGAACCAATGAGAAAAATAGGTTAGGTGAAGACATTAGATGGACTCCACATGTACACTTGGAATGATTTGATTGGATGTTCTTGGACACATGCAACTGTAGTTTGTTGGTTGAAGTTGAATGAGTGCTACCTCAACAGGCTTATCTCATAAACTTGATTAATTCCTTGGAGATGAAGTAATATCTCTTGATACTCAACATTATCAAGCCTTCAATAGATTGTGATGGCATATTCCCAAATTGCTTCATCTTCATGATTTTTCTTCATCCTTTGGAGTTCTTCACCTTGGAGTGGCTTGAACTTGCTTGTACTTGAAATCTTGATTCCTTGGCCTTGGTCTATAGAAGTGATGCAAGGGCTCCATAATGTTGGAATTTTCGAATTGAACTTGGATTTTCAAAGGAAATTCAAGTTGGTGATGATTTTCCCCACTTGTGGGCCCGTTCCTTCTCCTTGAACAACTTTGCTCCTTGAATTCCATCCTGAGGCGTAAATCTTGCCTTTGTCCATGCTTGATCACTCTTGAATTTTCCTTTTTGTACTTTCTTGAAGTCTTGAACTTGATCTTGCCATAGTCCTTCCTTGCTCTTGAGCAACTCTGCCTAGTCCTTGCAAAACAAGAGAAAAACCTTTATTAAGCTCACAAAATGGTTAGTGCAAACAACATTGAAATAATCTGAAAGTTCACGTGATATCACTTGATCTGAAATTGCATCTAAATTTGATTTAAATCATCCTTTTCATCTTTTAAACCAATTGATCCAGTATACCCATTGAATTTTTGAGAGACAATCTGATTTCAAGGTCATATTGGAGGTTTATAGGCTGGCAGAGATTTGAGGGTTGAAGTCCCTGCTGGTACTCGGAGTGGTTGGACTCCGACCTCTCCAAGTACAAGGCTATTCAAACATCATTTTCTACTATACTTGAAATCTTCTCCTTTGCTTGGAACATGATGGTTTGGATTGATTTTTAGTTTAAAATCAGAGATTGAATGATGAATTTTTTGCTTTGAAGATCTGATTTTCAGGCCCTTCATGTGGAAATTCCCTTTTTTACCAGCCTAGATTAGACTTGACATGATTGGAAACAATCATTTTTATCTTGGAAGTTGAGATGAAGTCAAAATTCAATCTGTCTTTGAGGGTGGAAATTTGGTGCATCAAGTACAAGCTTGTACTTGGTGAGGTTGGAATCCGACCTCTCCAAGTACCAGCTTTAAGTTGTCTCTCCTTGGGATTTATACGTCTTCTTAGCTTTCAAAACAAATTTTCACCTTCAATTCCTTCATTTTGATGGCTTTGATGTTGATTTTATCTTGTATTTCTACACTTGATCATGACTTTTCTCCTTGGTTGCAGATCTGATTATGATGTTTTTCATGGAAAAGTTGATCTTCAACCTACTTGAAGCAGATTTATTTTGGTAAGGAGTCCTGATTTACACCTTGAAACCTTTATATTTCAATGCAAGAAGTCACACGAATCAAAATTGGATCAGTATTAGGGGGTGGAATTTTGGGGTTCCAAGTCCTACCTTGTACTTGAGGAGGTCAGATTCCGACTGGTCCAAGTACAAGGTTGTGTTGGTTCCCAAAACCACAGATTGGAAATCCAAGAGCCTACCAATTCTCCAATAGGATTCCAAATCAGTTCTGGCCAACAAACGGGAATAATTCAAATTCCCCTACACTTTAGGCTTCGCTACACC
>MU225145.1:2274226-2314609 GCA_018584345.1 Thuja plicata | reverse complement strand
CTTGGAGTGTTTCCTCACGTCCCTCGTGAGTATATACTTTTCAAGAGAGGGTTGAGTGTTTGATATCCTGTATCAAGCGTTTAGTCCTATATGTTATGTAGTGGTACAAAACTCACATCAACAGGTACCTGATCAGGCCTTGTTGCCGGGACCCATTTCCTGCTTTCATAGCTGTGCTAGGTTAGCTTACCCCCTGCGCTTAGCTTAAGGGGGGGTGTTAGAGTAATCATTAGTTTGCTTATTAATTAAATCATGTTGATTTAATTAATTAAGTTATTACTCTTTAGTGCTTAAGCTTTCTCTTAGGTGCATTAATAATTAATTCTTTTATTAATTATTAGTGTGCAACCTAGCTTTTTTAGGCTTTAGGGTTTTGTTCACCTTTATAGGTTGAACCTTGTAATTCTTTTTTCATTAATTCAGATTATAATTTTGCTCTCACCTTTTGAGTAACTCTGAGTTCTGCTTTTTCCTCCTTCTGCTTCTCTCTTGTAACAGGTTATTTGCATGCAGGTATTCTTGGCATTCTGTGGATTTGTATTTCTTAAATCCTACAACACAAAATATCAAATCCTCTCTTGAATAAGAAAGCTTACATGCTAAATAATGTATATGACTGTGTGATCAACTATGACAACCTCAAGGTTCCTTCTTAATGTGGACTTAACTTAGTTGTAATAATGCAATTTGTTGGTAATCACTTGGGGATTTATGTTGTTCATTCAATGGACAACTATCGACTTTGCAAGTGTGAATGATTTAGCAATGATTGCTCTTCAACTACTTTTATCAAAAAAAGTGCAAATAGATAAGGGTTTAGAAAGCTAGGCTAATTGTAAAATGCAAGAGACTATTTATGGTGAGGTGAGACTCTAACTAGTCTTTTCTTCGCCAAATCAACTACGCATAGGAGGGTGCTTGCTTCTAAGGATGCATGGATGATTTTTTATATCGAGAGCATTCACTCAAATACCCAATTATGGTGCAATCCAAATGATCATTTGCAATTGAAGTTAGATGCTTGCAGTCAGGCCTAGACTGACCTTACACTAATACATGCAATCAACAAGTATCAAAAGGTATGAACATTAGTTTCACAATGATTCACCAACAACAATATCTTCCATTCATCTACTTTTACTTCTGTTGAACATAAATGAAATCCTACTCTTAAGTGAGGAAATGTAGAAACCATGCAATACTCCAAAATAACACAAGTAATCCACCATGAAAACCAACAATGAATCTGCAAATTACTTTGGCAATACTTAGCATTGAGCAACAATTTTTCCATGTTTGTCCTTTACAAATGACAAGGCCTTGCCTTTTATAGTTGTTCAAGTACAATGAATGACCATGATTGATTCAAGATCAAGGGCCAGGATTATGCCATCAAAGCCCTAGGATAACTACTAGCTACAAGCATTAAATGCTTGTCAAATTACATAAAAGCACCACCTTATGTGCTAATGAGAAAATTAAAATGCTTTGATTGACCAATCAATAAATAGGTTAGGTATAGACACTAGGTGGACTCCACATGTACAACAAGCGTGATCTAATTGGATGTTCTTGGACATGTGCAATTGGAGTCCTCTGATTGGCTGAAGATGAATGAGCGTCACCTCAACATGCTTATCTTATGTTGTACACTTCATCAATATCTCTTGATACTCTACGGTTTCTAGTCTTGAATTGATGGTGATGGCCCATATTCCCAAATTACTTCATCTTAATTAAGTCTTTCATCCTTTTGGAAATCTTCTCATTGAGATGTCTTGAACATGCTTGTACTCGAAATCTTGATTTCTTGGCCTTAATCATTCTCTTGCACAACTTGTCCTTTGCATTCCTTCTTGATAACTTGATCTTGAATTTGGATGAAATCCTCTTTCCTTTGATCCCGAATCCATGCCTCCTGCTTGCCCTTTGAATTTGCTTTGCATCTTGCCATAGTCTTTCTTGTTCTCGAGCACCTCCATCCATTTCTCCATTTCTCCTAGCAAAACAAGAAGGAACTTGCATTAAATTCATGACAACAAATGCAAATCAAAATCAAAATACTTTAGACATTTTTAATCTTCAACAGATTTGCAATTTCGCACTTTTCTAAATCTGATTTTCTTTTAGAAATTCTGTGTTTGTGTTTGTCCAAATATGATGTTTCTACAAGTCTGATTTTGAATTTGAATCACTTAATTCTCCACTATACCGGCTTGCATAAGCAATTTTATTGATTTGGAGGGGGCAAATTTCATCCCTAAGTCAAATTGTTCAAGTCCTTCATGTTGAGTGGAATTTGCGGACCTGTTGGAAATTGAATTCCAACACAACGTTGGATTTTGACCTAGTGTTGGAACTCGAGTTCCAACACTTGGTTGGATTCCGACCATGTGTAGTAAATTTCTTAGCTTTGCTCTTTGACCTCTAATTCGTTCATTGAGCCCTTTACACTTGGAATTCATGGTTTCTCTCGTTTCTTGATCTCACATCAGTGCACTTTGATATGATTTTGTTTGATTGCTGATTAAGTTCGACCCAAATCTGATTTTCTTCTCCTTATTTAGGCATTGAAATCTGATTATCACCCTTTTAAACTTGTTTGATTCACCTTCTCCTCCACTCAATTTGGTATTCTTCATCCATTTTGAAGTCAAACTTCACCCATTTTTGCTTTGGCAAGCTTCCAAACTAGGGCGGAAAAGAGTGTTGATCTTTCCCCAGTAAAGCTCAAATTCTCCCTTTGGTTGCTTGGTAAAAACCTCTTTTTCTATCATCCATTTTTCTGATTTTCAATGCTATTTCTCTCAGATCTGAATGTTGAAATTCTCCTTTTCCAATTTTCATACTCAGATTGGTCTATTTTCATCAAGATTCTCATGCCATATTCTCAAGGTTTGAGTTTAATGTTTGTCCAAGTCACTCATTTCGAGCTTATCATCTCCAAATCCAATTTCTTCATGTATTCCAATCTCATTTCTCATGTCTCAATCCTGCCATTGCATCTCATGCTGTCTTTACTCTAATACTCACCCTTCTTCAAACTTTACTTCATTCCTTCTGAAGGTGGGAAATTGGGCTCTAAAATAGACCTCTTGACTCCTCACGCTCAGATTCAATCTCACTTCAACATCTTGACTAAATGTTGGATGGTTGGCTTGTGACTCCATTCTCTTCATGGCTCGACTTTCAAGTGGACATCACTTCATCTAAAGATTCTCCAACTCATCTCACTGATTAGGAGATTCTGAAATTGCCACCAATCTAAAGCTAACTAAGACACATACTCCTACTGCGAAACAAAGAGAGGGTGTCCCCATTTGCAATGGACCATGCATGTTTTACAACACAATGCCCTGGTGAGCTAGGGAGATTTTATCAAGTTAAGATGAATTAAAGCTAACTATGAATACAAATTAATAGAAATGGAAATAACTCAATGATTGATAAAAATATTTAAACTATTGAAAATGAAATGAAAAACATCCAAGACCAAGTGGTAGGCTCCATTAGCTCTTTGTTCAGGATGCTTGCATGAGTCAAGGACTACAATGCAAATATAGGATGCCATTGCGGTGCGTGTGGTCTTGTACGGGCATGGTAAAGAGAACTGTACTAGAAAGGTACAAAGCTGATAATTAATAAACTAAAACATAAATGTACCACAATGAAAAGAACTACTCTAAGCATTTTAAGAAAGAGGACAAGAAACAGTTCTATCAAGCGGAAAGAAATCAACTAGCAGAAAATAATAATTCTATTAAGCTAAAGGGACTATTCCAATCACTATTTCACTAAGAAGCCGGGTTCTTTCCCTAGTACCACTGGGTCCTGGTCTTGTTCCTCCTGGGCTCGGGTCCTAGCCTAGTTTGTTGGGGTCTTGGATCCTAACTATGTGTCCAGCCTTGCTGAATTTGGGCGGACCGGTTAAGAATTTATGCAACAAATTGTTGTGTAAATAAATTGTGACAAGGATCTTCTTTGTCGAGGGAAGGCGTGTGAAATATGGCTGTTTAGATGAGTATTTCGCCACACTTAAAGTTGCTGAAAGATTCTCTGAAAAAGTTGTGGGGATCACAATTTTCTTGGTTAAAAATAGTGGCAAAATTTGGCTTTGTCAAGAAGCATTTTTGTTTGCTTTTAAAAATTGTGGACTTTTTTTTGTTTGGTTATGAGCGTATACTAAGGATCATGACCTCTGAATGAAGCCATAGTTGTTTGCACAATTTCATTGGATCTTGCACCAATTCAAAGTGCTCAAAATTGGAAGAATTTACAATTCTCCAAGCATGAAATTTTGAAACCCTTGTCTCCAATTCCTCTTCACAAATTTTAGTGTAGTTAGATGCATGGAAATGGGTTGATTTCGACCTTTTTTGCCTTATATATATTCCCATGAGAAAATTGACCATGAATCTTCATGAATACACCTTATATAACTTAAAAGTGGATTTGCTTTTGTTGAATTTGAACTATAATATTAAATTATATGTCCCTCCAAAGTTAGGCGCCATAATTCAAACTCATAAAATAATCATTAAATGCACTTGGTGCCAAAACTATACAATAAGTTATTAACATTATTATTAATTAAGTGGAACTTAATTAATAATGAAATATCATGGTTTAGCTTTTTAAATTTCACCAAGGGGTCAACTTTGAATCCAGATGTCCATTACCAAAGCCAAATGCCTAAATGCCCTGCCAAAAGCGGTAACTGGCGAAAATTGACTTACTATGAATAGTAAGTCTCTCAAAACGAGCCAAACGGAAAAAGTAGAGGTAGGATCCTGATCCCAAATATCACCGAAGAGAAGTAATGTCACCTTTGCCAAGGGTAACAACTCAAACTAGAGACCCTCAAACCACAACATTAGCCCAAGAGGATCACAATGATGGGCTAACAAATCAACCACTGACACTGGCTAAAAAGGGGATGTTACAGTCCGCCCTCCGCAAGATTGCTTGTCCTCAAGCAATCTCGCAACTGAAAGCTCACTGTGCTCAACCGGATGAGAAGTCACATCTCCACCAGGATCCCACGGATAAGACTGTGTAATATCTCTGTTATCACCAACCAACTCCTGTAATCACATCCCCATCAATACAAACAAGAAAATCTGCTAAACTAAAGCCATCACAACATTTGATGTTGCAGGAAAAAAAACATCACATGGGAGCATCTCTGCAGGCATACAAGATTTGCCCCCTTTCTCTGCGCAAGGTAAGTTATCATACAAATCATCTAGCTCATGTGCTATCAAATTGTGCATTTGGAAAATATCATGTACATGTGGGTCAAAGGTAAAATTGTATGCACTCCTCACCATGTACACCCTTGAAAATTTCTCTGCAAGGCCTGTTTGGAACCCTGATGCACTGGTAGGATCCCAAACATCATTATCAATCATCTTAAGAGGAGGAACATCAACCTCGAAAAGCGGGTTGTCATAAGACAACATTGTATCCATCTAAAACAAGGGATTGTTCCCAATGTGAACCTCACCTCTATGTTGAACAAAACTGCATATCCTTGAACTGTTGGAGACATGATGTTAGTCACTCTCCTAAATCAAATCGTGCGCTTGTATCACCTTGCTCTTCTTTCTAAAAAGAGAAATAGAGCGCAAACTCCTCTCTCTGATTCCCCTCAACTCATACCTCCTGCCCTGGTACTCCAATCTCATCTCCATCAAAAGTAGGTTGAGGGTGAACTCCCTAATGTGTTGTAGCCATTGCATACACAACACGATGTCTAACTTACCCAAGTTGACTACATAGAAATCAGCCTGTAACTCGTAGTCATCAAAAGAAAGAGTGAGATTGCATATGTGTCTAGTGCAGACAAGGGTATAACCATCTTCCACTTTGACACGGAATCCAACGAAGTCCTCTACCTGATGTCTATGCCTACTGACAAGTCCACTAATCCTCTGATCTTGAAAGAAGATGAAAGTGGTACGATGGTGGATAATGCTATCAGAGATAGTTTGGAATCAAAACCAAACTCCAAAGAGACTTTTTGAGCCTCATAATTATCTGAAACAACTGACTGATGTGAATTTTCAGCCTCATCATCATCATAGTAAACCCACGTAGAACGACTAGCCTTTCTCTTAGTCCTTAATGGGAAAGTGTGGTCATGATCATAGGGCTCTTTACATTAATAGCATAACTGTCTCTTTCTTAAATCCTCACGAGTTGCCTCATCATATTTTGCTACTGATTTCTTCTTTTGATTAGCAACTGGTGGGAGATCCTCTTCTAAAGGCAAGGTGGTGGGTTTAGGCTGAATTTGCCTATTGGGAGCTGCAAGCTCCATGCTCTTGGCGTTTTTAATGGCCCCATGCAAGAAAGGCGAATCAAAGGCCTTAAGCCAACCTCTCAATGGCTCCTGAAGCTCCCCAGTAAATAACATAACCAAATGTTTCTTTGTCACGTCAGGAACCATAACAACAAGCCTCTGAAACACGTTAATGAAAGAATCTATTGATGTGCGTTTTATGACCCACTAGCAGTAGAACAAAATATTGAGATATCTTATCCTCTCTTGATCAAAATCGTTTGTATACTAAGATTGCGAAAGATCACATTATAGATTCCTAGGCTCCTTTTATGTCAGTTCTTGACCGTGGATAAGCTCAATGGTAAATGTGATATGCTGTTTATCACAAGGGGCCTTATGTTTGTGTTACTCAAGTTGATTTCAGATGATACTGGATGAGGGAACTACCAAAAGAAATGACAATAGAATACTTTTTTTGGGGGTTTTCACAAACATGTAGAAAGCAAAGAGAGTAGGGTTCAAAAATTCTATTCTAGTCCTAAGGGTAATGACATCAATAAATACTGCTTTGATTGACAAATTCCAAAATAACTAAGCTTTGCTTCACCAAGATTAACTACAACTATGCAAGAACTGGTGCAATCTTCAATGGATTATGTAAAATGGTTTTCATACCACAATGAACACCATCAAAATGAACAATGCACGTTGAATGATAGAAGTTAAGTATCTATAAAAATGATGGCTCAGCTAACTTTACATGACAACTTACAATCAGCAAACCATCAAAAGTATGAGACATAAAATTCATCAAACATCATCACATTCTCCATTGAAATCAAAACACTTTATCTAACCAATCTAATCTAAATGAGGGAGCTATGAAACAATGCAAGCACCAAAGTACTTCAAGTAATCAACTTGAAACTAACAATGAAAACTCTATTATTTTGGTAGCTCTTAGCAACAATCTTAGAATTCGCTCCTTACAAATGAGAAATGAGGCCTTTATATAGGTCTGCGATTATAATGAATGACCCAGATTGAAATAAAATCAAGGGCCCAAATTGTGCCACCTCAGCCCTGATTAGGGTTAGAGCAAGAAGAGTGAATTTGCATGTAATGAGAGTGTCCACAAGGACCAATCAGAAGAAAAACCTCCATCCTAGTGGGTAATAAATGCCCACCATGCGTGTCCATTAGCAAGAGAGTGGGGTGACATGAATGCCCACTATGCAATAAATGCACCTTTGACTAGAATAGACTTTGTTTGACCTCACCCTTTGAATGCTTGGAATCTGGTCAACATGGTCTCCAACTCGTCCACATTGATACTTGGCGTCGATTCTCGCTTGAATTCCAGAACTATCATCTCTCATTCAAATTTGCTCAAACTGCTCTCCCAATTCGACAACAAATCCTTTGTCGTGTACATAACATTTGAGAAAATGGAGAAGTTCTCAAAGTCATCCTTTGTTGACTCGGTTTAGAATTTCCTGCAACTCAAATGCCGGGTCAACATCTTTCTCCCAACTTTTCTGCAACCTTTTCCTTAACCAATCTGGAACAACAACATTTGATTATCCCAGACAAACAACTGCTCTTGCCTCTATACTGCTCTTACATCAATCTCTTCCTTGGCTACAAGACATTTTTCTATTGTCTCAGGAACCGCTACCTCTACAGTAATAATTTTTCCCTCTATTGCAGGAATTTCTGCTTTTGCTGCAAGAACCTCTGTTTCCATCATTTCTTGTTCTAAAATAGCACCAAGACTCTCCTCAGAGGGTACATCTTGTTGTCTGTTTCTTCCTTGGCCAACTCTTGATAGGCATTGATGCTTTCTCTATCCTACACCGGCCTCTGTCCTACACCGGCCTAACCATCTGATCTTCATGCTCTATCCTCCCTCTGCTTGTCTCTATTGCTCCTTTGGTGAAAGGATCTATCTCTTGTAAACTTGGAGTTCAACTAGGTGACAATAGAGTAGTCTCTGACCTCTGCTTCTTTTGTTGGGGTTCTTCAATGTGAATGTTAGGCTTACCACTCAGTTGTACTTCCTGAGCAACACTCTTTCCCTTTCTTCGTTCAACACTTCCTGATGGGATTTCTCCTCCAATTCTCCCTCTTGAGGGCTGCTTTGGTCTCTCATCCCACAACGGCTAATGACCCATCAATTTATATGTCAAGCTATCCTTAGGTACCTTTAGCCTGCTAATTTGTTGCTCAACCCACCATTTCGTGAATTCCAGAACTGGTGCAGATAAAGAATCAATATCCGATACTTCCTTCCTGGACCAATCATATGGATGAATGATCTTTTCCTTTTTCCGGGTTGTATCCCTTTTGGATCATATTCATATCCTCTTCCACTTGATCACGTACCCAAAAGATCTTGCATGCCCTAATCATATTGAGTGGCAACCTGGAATACAACCTCTTTCTGACCCCATTCTTGTCTGCAACATTGGCCCAGAAATCTTCGAGGTGCATCTGGTGCTGCTATTTCACACCTGCCATCACTCTAATTTTGTTGTAAGGATCGTAATTTGGCCTTCTAGGAAAAGGGGTAGACAGTAGAAATGCAACTCCTCTGATGATTTTTCGGTCGCCGACAAACAAGGACACATCTCAACTTTGCCTTCTCCTATGGAGATTGGGAATTCAAGTCCCGATTTTCTCTTCCTTTTCTAAATTTTGTCATAAATTGTTAATTGCCGAGTTACCTCCAATAGAAGCATTTTATCAATGGGGCACCTTAAGAGTTTATACAACACCTGTGCAGAAAATCCCTGTATTTTGATGTAGGAGAAGGTAGGGAACTGGATGAACCATGCTCCATACTCTTCAACCAATTTCATTGCTCCGACTTACAGTCTCATGTGCAATATCTTTTGTAGAGTCATGACAATGCGCATTGCAAAAGCATCGTTGACTCTAACATAATCATCCTTAGCATACAATTGCAATTGCGGATTTCATTCATGTACTTTCAAGTAGTAGGCACGACTTCCCATCGCTCCTTTGCATCTCAATCCATCATATTTTTTCATCTAAGCTAGCATGTAAATGACATAGGAGCTCATGTAGAATTTCCTTGACTGCTCCAGATTCACAAGTTGCTCATTCATGGTGTTGCTAATCATCCCAGCCCAATCCATGTTGTTGAATCCTCCAACCACCTGTTCATTGAAATACCAAATCAATGTCTCAGACTGATAGGATTGTGGAATCCCGAATATTCTGCTCAACATCATGACTAAAGCATTGTATTCACGCTAGAGATCAAGCTAGACTAGTTGCTTAGGCAACTTGGAATGGTGAGCTCTATTCCTCCGCAACCACTTCTTGTTTATCACACCTTCACAATGTTCAATCCCAGTGGTGGAAACTCTAAGTGCCCTCTATTTCGATTTTAGTACCATTGTCTGGTATGTCAGCATTCCAAATGCCTCTGAAATTTCCGGTGGAGAGAGATCTGCTATAACTTTTCCATCTGGCTCCCTGATTGTTCTGTCATCTGGATGATAATGCCTTGAGCATTCAACAATCAATTCTGCATGTTGGAAAGCCATAAGAAAATCTGTTGGAGCCACGATTCCACTCTTTACAATTTGAGTAGCCAAGTGTGTAGGATCATGATCTTTGTACCTGAATATCCTCCTACTGAACTTGTTTATGTCTAGACCTCTGATGTTCGTGTCTCCAACATTTGCCCATTTTGACACAATTTTGGATTTAGGATAGAATCCTCTCTTCGTTCTTAATTAGTTGCTTTTTGGTCAAGTTCGTTCCTCTTGGTTCCGACATTCCTCCTTCTACAAAGCAGAATTTAAACATACATAAGAGCATGCAAGAAATGAGAAAAGCAAACCAAATTTCTTCCTTGCAAATAAACATGTTGTTGGAGGAGAAATTTTAAAAATTTATTGAAAACTTTGCACTCTCTCTAGAAAGAGATTTTCTCTCTCCTCCAGAAATTCATGCCTTCTCTCTAATTTTCCTACTTGCTGCAGAATCTTCTTCCTCTGAATTTCACCTCTTTTTTTGACTTTTCCAACTCAAAACGAGTTCGCCTCTCTAGAAAAGACTCTCTCTCTCTCTCTCTCCAAGAGTTCCCATGTTGCTTCAAAACTCTTCACAAATTGACCAAAATCTTCAAAATCTTCCTCTTAACTTATTCTTATATTCTTGAGTGAGAGAATGAAATACGAAAGGCCTTATATAGGCATTCAACCAAAAAAGCTGCTATAATGGCTGTGAGCTAATTTTAGGCAACAACTTTATTTCTCTTCCAAGTTTCCATTTTGAACAAGATTCTTTTACAAAACGCCACTTGTCACGATTAATTTCTATCGCATTTTTAAAGATACCAATTTGGGCATTCTAACTTCATCAAGAAGTTTCATCCATGTGCGTTGGATTTTAGATTTTTTCACAATTAAATATTGAAGAAAACACAATATTTAATAATTTCCAAGATAATTCATCAAAAAATAATTTATTCTCCATTTTCCAATTTTTGATCAATTTTGCCTTTTTTATTTTTAAAATTTTATTAATTAAATATTAAATATGAAATTCAATATTTAATTAATTTTTTGCTTTAAATCCAAAAATCGATTTATTTTCCAATTTATCAAATTGCAAGTTTTAAAATCATTCAAAACTATTTCACTTGGCAATTCGATCAAATTTAATCTATTAAGTTCTCCTTCACGGACATCGTTCAAATACTTTAATCTTTCCACTGTAGATTTTGGATTTTAAATTAATTAGGAATATTCACCTTTTCCTGTGACCACTTGTGTTGGGAGCTCATATTCTCATATGTGAAGGGCTTTCTTTTTAATATTTTCTTGGTCAAAGTCATGTTAGTGTTCACCAGCTTATGCAATGGATTTTGCCCAAAATATTTATTTTTTACAACCCTACCGAAAACCTTATGTTTCACATTGAATATTCTATGGTGGAAATTTCCTTGAGCACAATTTTGTCCTCAACGTGGATTCTCTTCATTTTTCTTTCACTTTATCAAAATGTGCATAGGGCGCGTTTTAGGCTATGTTGCACATTGCTTTCCTTTTAAGTTTCCTCTACATTGTAATCGTGTTTGGTGTGATCCATCATCAGGATGTGAGAGCAGAGAGCAATAAGGAAAAGTAAAAATAAGATGTAGACTGGGCCTCACTTAAAAGATAAAAGAAGGGCTGGGGTGAGAAAGAAGGCACAGAAAACAAGGGGGAAAAGAGAATAAAAGACTACCTAAGAGCAAAAAAAGAGAAAAAATCAATAAAACAATAATAATAATAATAATAATAATAATAACAACAAAGACGAAGAATTAAAAGCACAAAACAAACTAAAGAAGGACTAAAAAGAAAAAAAAGAAAGGATAAAAAGAAAAAAGGAACCAGGAATTAAAAGACACAAATATATATATATACACACACACACACATAAGATAAGATAAGATAAGATAAATTTATTAATGTCCAACAAGAGACCAACAAGGGTCTAAGGGACTGGAAAGGTACAACAAAAGGAACAACGAACCAACAGACCACCAAACAGTGGCCAGGAAAACAACCAAGAGCGAAAAAAGAAAGAAGAGAACAAGAAACAACAGGCAAGAAGAACAAACACAAGAGAAGGACTAAGGATCATTTTCAGGTAGAAAGAAATCCAACACTGAAGGATAATGATCTAGATGAGCAGGAACCTTGGGTCGTTGATGTGAGCTGCTAGAGATGTGTCGTTGACGGGTAAAGGTGCTGCGGGGTCTCACAGATCTAGAGTGACCGGTGATAGAGGCAATGTGAGGCCGCTTCACCCCCCGTAAAGGAGACGAGGGCGAGAAGAAGGTTGTAATGAGCTGATTGGATATCTGTCTTTGGGGGAAAAGAAGCTGTAGAGTATGCTCGCGGAGCTGTACAGTCTCACGGAGATAAAGTGCCAGACATCTCTGATCGGTGTAGCTGAAGAAAGCAGTCAAGGAACTGCACCCTCTGAATAAGCAATAGAATCTCCCTATGATCTCATAGTAAGTAGGACAATGGAAGATGAAGTGTGTCAGTCTCAATCTCAGCCAAGGTGCATAACTTGCAAATTCGATCTCTCTGTCAATGTGATGGTCGGTCTGGGCCCGAAAGCGGTGAGGTCCAACCCTGAAAGATCCCAACGTGATGCGAAGGGTGTGGCACCAACGTTGAGATAAGTATCTAGGACGAACAATAATCCCATCCCGAATGTCTAGAAAGTGCTCAGCATAAAAAGCTATCCTCGGGTGCAGACCCCCACACGGGTTGATCCAGGTTGTGGTGATATACTGTTTGTATATGTCAAGTTTGACATGTCTGGAAGGGAGGAGGTGAGCCAGAGCGTCAAGCGAGAACTGATAGGGGGGAGGTGATCAATGTCAATCCCGATGGAACCTAAAAGGGATGAGGCCTGGGCATACGAACAACAGGCTCTGGGGGAGGGGTCTAACTTGGCAAGCGCCACTGAAGAGTGATAGGCCACGTAGGAGTATCTGTTGCGACCATCATTGGAGTCCGCAAAACAACGGAGGCGGTGAATAAATCAAACCAGATCAAAGATGGCCCCCAATCTAAAGGGATGAGCCCCGAACTTAGCCAGAATGATGCTATGAGAGGTGGACCGATGACATCTGATGATACGCCGAAGGAAGATAGTTTGAACACACTCAATAGAGGCCCAATCAGAATCTAGAAGGGACAGCCCCCAAACAATAGAGCCATAAAGTACCGTAGGTCTCACCAAGGAATCCAAGAGGGACAACTTGGACGCGATGTGCTGAAAATGATGTTTGAAACATTGTCTCTCCAACATGGCAAGGGAACCCATCCCTTTACAGATCCTGGGCAAAATGGCGGGTCTCAGGTTGAAGCGAGGGCCGGAGAACTTGACCCCAAGGGTATGAAGAAGTAATCTCAATCTCCAGTCCCTGATAGTAGAAATGAAGATGTGAGGTCTTCAGGCAGGATAAGATTATCACCCGTGTCTTACCGAGATTCACCACCAGCTGTCTCGAATCACAAAAAGAGGCAAAGCTATCAAGAAGTCTCTGGAGACTTTCCGGTGAGGAGGCAAGGAGAATTAGATCGTCAGCGAAGAGGAGAATGGAGATAAGAGCCTGGTGCAGGTAGCAACCATCACCTGGAAGTGAGGAATCTCTGAGAAAAGCTTTGAGATCGTCAATGTAGATGCTGAACAAGGTGGGGGAAAGGGGGCACCCTTGTTTCACTCCAATAGTGCTTTGGATAGGGTCAGAGAAACCCTCAAGAGTCTTGAACCTGCCCTCAACACGCTCGTAAAGTCTCATAATAGTTGCCAAAAGAGTCTCAGAAATCCCGATATCTCTTAAGTCTCTGGAAGAGGGCCACCCGAGGGACGGTATCGAACACCTTACGAAAGTCAATGAAGCAACAATAGACTTTCGCAGAACGATGGCGAGCCTCCTCAATAATCGCCCGCAGAGTCAGGATGTGGTCCATGGTCTGGTAATCTGCCCGGAAGCCGGCTTGACCTCTAGCCTTGCAATCTCTCTTGTCCAACTCCCTATTAAGAATAGTATTCAGTGCTGTTGCGTAGAGTTTGGCGAAGGTGTGCCCAATCATGATGGTCCTATAATTGCTGGGGTCAGAAACCGACCCAGCCTTGTGAATCAGATAGATTAAGTGTCTCGACCAGGACTCGGGGAAGCCGGTGCAAACCACACTATTAAAGAGTGTTGGAAGATAGGAGCTCAGCACAGAGATACTGAGCTTGAAGAGCTCAGCCCGAAAATCGTCCTCATCGACCGCCCTGCTACATCTCATGGATTTGACAGCCTCGTAGATGCTGGAAGTGGTAAAGATATGGCAGTGAGGGGGAGGGGTGAGGTGGAGAGATGGTTGGTCAGGGATGTCGTAAAGAGTGGAGGTGTGGGAGGCAAGGGATCTAGGATCGATGGTGGAAGGCGGAGCAGGATGGGGAACATGGTGCACCAGAAAAGCTTAGGATTTTGAATGAGCGTATCGCACAAGGATGTGCACTGTGAGGCAATGACAGCACGTTTCTTCGAGCGAAGAAAGCGGCGGTAGGAGGAACGGAGGCCAGCGAAGTCGGAAGGGAGAGTCTCAAAGGTCAAGCGCAAGGAGCGGTGGAAAGCTTTACAGTCATTGTCAAACCACCGGTTCATAGGGCAAGTAATCTGGCGTGTGGATCTGAGGATAGGGCGGTGAGGGATGGAGAGGAAAGCTGCCTCCCAAATAGCTGTGATCAATAGGTCAAACATGGAGGAAGCATGACAGCAATCGATAAAGCTCTTAGGCGAGAGGAGACGACGGAGGCCGAGGGTAAAGAGATCACAGTCGCCCTCGGCAAACCAGAAACGAATGTGGGTAGGAGAACGATCAAGGACAGCCAGGGGACGGGGAGGGAGAGACGGGCGAGGGGGAGGAGAAAAGCGAAGTGTAAGGCTCAGAAGAGCGTGGTCAGCTAACAGAAGACGAGAGATAGTGAAGCGGCGGATGGAAGGGATAAAAGAAGCGCTAGTGATAACATAGTCAACCACACTAGCGCCACCACAGTGTGGCCAACACGTGAAAATCTCAGAACTAGGAAAGCAAGAGAGGCCGTTCAGAATAACCAAATCAGAAGACTCACAGAGCTGGAGGAGGTGACGACCATAAATAGATAAAGGTCCGCCGCAATCCTCGGAAACACGTTGGAGCCCCAAACTGGCAGGATCTAGTTCTGAGGTACAGGTCCAGTCAGTACCTCGGTCATGTATAGGGGTCTGCAGCTCCCTAGTCCGTGCATTAAAGTCTCCCAAAATAATGATGTCCCCCAAGGTACTGAATTTGGAAATGCACTCTATTAGATCAATAAATGGGTCCCCATCCTCGGTACTATGAATGGCGTATGGCGAGGAGGCCGGTGGAAAGTAGCAAACCGCGATGAAGATGTCTCTCTGGCGGTGGCTGGCATGACATACTCGGATCCACATGAATCTGGCATGTGTGTCTGAATGAACCACTGAAGTAGCGCTGAAGAGGCTGTCCCTAATCAAACAGGCAACTCCTTCGAAGTCCCGTACACCACCCGAAGAGCGAACTTCCTCCCTGAAGATAGACAACCACTGATATCCGTCGAAACCCGGGAGGGGACGAACAAGGCTCTCATGGGTCTCCGTAACAACCAAGATATCAGCTGACCCCACCGCATCTTGAAAGAGACCAGGTAACAACCAAAGAGAACCGTTACCATTCCAACAGTTAACAAGAAGAGAGCCAGAGGAGAGCCCACTCTTGTCGAACTGCTGACGTGGTCGTCATTTGGCCTTTGCGGCTTGCCTCGAATCCCACCAGCTGGGGGAGAATCCCGAATCACTGCCTTGAGATTCCTAATAACTGCCCATTTATCACTGCGTCTAGCCTCAACAACGAGGTTCCTGGCCTGTTTCAATTCTGACACTTGTGATCTAGTGAGATCCTCATCTAGATAAATCTTAGACGGAAAAGAGAATAACTTCCTCTTCGCTCTAAGAACCCGCAGTCTATCATGCAAAGAGAGAAACCTCATAACAAGAGTACCATCGAGACAAACCCAACATCTGTCGAGTGAAATATCATGAATGTCGAGCAGATCCTTGAGAAAGGATTGCCCGACAGAGGAAGGATCGACAGTGGGGGGGAGACCACGAACACGCAGGTTCAACTCACGCACCCGTCTCACACGCTCATTGTCCATCTTGCCTTGAACCAACTTCTCCACCCCTGAGAGAGGTGCAACACTAACTGTATTATCACAAATAGAGGCCCAAGTTTTTACCTTCTCCTCGGTCTCAGACATTAGAGTTGAGTGTTTAGCAACGATATCAGCTTGTTCCGCTTTATATTTGTCGAATCCATCGAGATTCTCAATAATCGATTCCAGTTCGGATTTAATCCCTTTTGACTCAAAAATAAATGTTGATGAAAAACTGTGGAGTAGCTATTTTAGTTCCAACACCGAGGTGGATAAAGTTTGTATAGTGGCATGGAGCTGAGAATTCTCAGCCTCTAGCTTGATAAGACAGTCGTGTAACCTCTGATAGGTAGGCGTAGGGGCCTCCCCAAAATCCCCAGCCATGACATTTCCCCTTGACATAATATGATTAACAACAACATCAGTCTGTACATTTTGCTAGATATTTTCAAGGTCTTTGACCGCAACCACATCAGTGGCCATTTGGGAGTCCTCAGCCTCAGTATTCACACCAGGATTATCCCCAATGTGTGGAAGGCCTCTTGTCCTAGCTACGTTTTTAAGTCTCATCAGCGCCAAGGATAGTGGCACAAATCAAATTACACGAGACATTCCTTCAAACATTTCACGTGCATGCTCAGTTTCTCTTGTATTCAGTTTCATGTGCATTCTGTCAAACACATCGTGTGCATATAAATCTCTACTACAGTTTACGACCGAGAAGCTTCTTGCTGGGGCTGAGACTGATTAATATTTTGGGGCTGTGTTGCTTGCCGGGGAATATTTTGGGGCTGTGTTGCTTGCTGTGACCCACGCTTGCAGCGGCAATTGCAGACACCGTCAATATTTTGGGGCTGTGTGCTGCTTGCTGTGACCCACGCTTGCAGCGGCAGTTGCAGATGCCGTCAGATAAATATTGACATATGTATGTATGTATATATATACATATGTATGTGTATATACATACATATGTATATATACACATACATATGTATGTATATATATATATACATATGTATCTATATATACATATACATACATACATATGTATACATACATACATATGTATACATACATACATATGTATATATATATATATATATATATATATATATACATACATCAATACCTAAGTATATATATATATATATATTTGTATGTATGTATGTACATATATATACATTTGTATGTATGTATGTACATATATATATACATGTGTATGGACATATATATATGTACATACATACATACATAAATAATAGTTTATTACAATATATAAATAATTTTGTATATTTATAAGAAAAAATATTATTATTAATTAATTTTTCAAAAATATATAATTAAATAGTAATAAATTTTTAATAAATTATAAACTAATACTTTTTAATAGATTTCGTTTTATTTTAAATTATCAGTAATTTTTAATATTTAATACATCACCATGAGTGTTTTCTTAGATGTGTCTTGAATTTATTAGATTTTACAAGACTAACATCATTGGTTTAATTTCAATAATATGTAATGTATATTTATATTACATATATAGTTAATATTATAGTTAAATTTTACTTTACAAAATATTATTAATATTTAAATTTTAATAAATTTTAAAAAGTACTTTTTATTTTTATATGTTTATCAACTTCAAAGTTTATTATTTATTATTAGATATCTAAGTAAATTTATTAAATAATAAACAAGATATAGTGGTTAGGGTTTATATCATCGGTAGTATCATGGTTAGAGTTAGGGTTTTGATTAGGATTATGTTTTAGGGGTTATAATTAGGATTATAGTTAGGATATTGGTTAGGGTTAAGGTTTACATCATTGTTAGTGTTATCATTAGGGTTAGGATTGCAATTATGGTTAGGTTTAAGGTTTATATAATGTTTGTAATTATGGCTAGGAATAGTGTTAACATTTAAGGTTAGGGTTGGGATAAGAGTTTAGGTGTTACAATTGGGTTTAGAGTTTGGGTTATGATCTTGTTTACGAATTGGGTTTAATGTGTAGGCTAGGGTTAGCGTTAGCACTAAGGTTGGGTTTAGAGTTGTGAGTAGGGTTTACGATTATAATTATAGCTAGGGTGATGGGTTACATCATGGTTAGTACTATGTTTAGGGTCAAGATTTTGATTAGGGTTACAGTTCACGTTAGGATTGAGGTTGGATTTAGGAATATGGTTAGTTTTATGGTTAAAGTTAGGGTTTTAATTATGATCATGGTTTCGATACTCTTTAGGTTTATGTCATGATTACCTTGAGGGTTGTGTTTATAGGTTGGGTTATGATCTTGTTTAGAATTATGATTATGGTTAGAATTATGGTTTAATGTTACTAATAACGTTCATGGTTAACGTTTACAGTAATGAAAGTTTTTTAATTTATTTGTCTACCTATCACTTCTCTATTTAGACCTATCTTGCACAAACATTATTCACTAAATAGTATGCCAACTGACCTTATTAGTTTCACTAATATATGCAAAAGAAAATACCAACATTTTCTCCTAATTGACCTTCAATATCTCTTCAGCGTACCCATTGCACCTTAATATTCCTTGACCATAAGCCAAATGCGCTGGGCATGATTTAGGCTTAGTCGTGGACTCCTTTTTCATTCATGATTCCTTTATTGATGTGAAATAGCACTGGGCATGTTTTTATCTCTCGTGGACCATTTCATTCAAACTTCCAATTCCCTACCATCGTGCGAATCATGCTGGGCACATGTAGAGTTCATTTACGAAAATTACCATCTATTCCTCATTCCTCAATAGCCATAAGTATGCGCCATGATCATCGCACTATGGAGATAAGCGCAGGATCTTCTTTGTTTGGAACACATCTGGTGTTTGCAAACTATCATCGGAAGAGGATTCTTGTGTTGGTACTTCACATATTGCGGCCTCAAACTGACATACTTTAATTCCTGGGCACAATTGAGCAAGGGCTCTTTTCACTACGTAGGTTCCTTTAGCATCATGAAAATGCGCTTGGGCATAGATAAACACTCTCTTTGTGCTTCCTTCGGACCTTCTTTCACTTCACGGGAATGTGTTTGGAGTGCGTATGGGGGTTAGCAGTGGGTTTCAACATTGTAAGCCTTTCCTCCATCAAGTATGATATGCTGATTTAGTTTTTTAGACAGATTTTGCTATGAGCGCATAAAAGGTATTGCCATGAATTCTTTACATTTTCCTTGGCCATGTGAAAAAAATTGCTGGAAAGCGCAGGTATGAGCCCGAAATTGAATTTGTATCCCCAACCTTGTTAATGTATAGCAGCTTTGGTAAGATTATTCTAACCAATGATATCAAATGCTCAATTAACTTGTCGGCCTTAAGCATTTGATATCTATCCTTCACAAGATACTAATCTGATTATTTGCTTTAATTACAGCGATAAAAAACAAGAGTCATTACAGAGATTTATACTATCTCAAATAACATCATTAATAAAGAGATCAGGTTCCATAAGAGATCGATACCAACAGATTGATCCAAGCAATAAGAACATATTCAGATTGAGAGTGATCTCATTGAGTAAGATTAAATCAGACATTGCTATTCATTAAGATCATATTACATCAATCTAATTATAGATTTATAGGAAATTGATATTGAGATTAGATCTCTCAGGTTTATATCTACACTAAGATTAGAATCGATTGATATTAAATAGTGATTCATATTTAAGAATCATCATTGTGATATTGTGAGGAATTATACCATCAACATTGAAGATACATACATTTGAGATTGAAATAAAATTCCTTCTACATACAAATCTGATCAAACTTTAACATAGTATCAGAGCCAGTCTAAGGAAGATTCGATCAGATTTGAAATAAAAGGCCATCTAATTATCATTTGATTTTTAGAAATACATATTCTTTCTTCGAATGGAAAATGGTGTTAGATTCGAGGATCATCTTGAAGGAGCCTCAAACTTTGTTTCATGGAAATTCAAAATTATGCTCACCTTAAGAGAGCATGAATTAGAAGCATTTGTAGAAAAGGAAATGGCTGTACCAAATGAAGGTAGCGAGAAACACTAGTGGATAAAGAACAATAACAGGGCCATGAAGCTATTGGTGGATGCAGTTAAAGATCATATAGTTCCAATTATCTCCAAATTGGATACAACATACAAAATGTTTTCAACATTAGAAAGCATGTATGAGATAAACAACACGAGCAGGGCTCTGTCACTTAAGAAAAAGCTTCATCATGTGAAGATGAATAAAGGAGAATCGATTACATCATACTTTATGAGGATAACAGAGTTAAGGGACCAACTTTCCACCATTGGTCATCTAATTGAAAGCAAGGAGTTAACAATGTTGGCTCTAAATGGGCTCCCAACATCATGGGAAGCATTTATTCAAGGAATAAGTGCTCGTTTGAAACTCCCCAAGTTTGATCGATTAAATACAGATTGTATTCAAGAAGAATCTAGACTAATCACAAGGGGGATTGGTCACAATTCCACAAATGAAGACATCCATGTGCTAAACTCTCATTCTCACAAGAAGGGTAAGAAAGGGAACTTCAAAAGAAAGAAGGACAGAGATGCAAATGGGAAATGCTCATCTAAGAAAAGAAGGGACATGTCTAAGGTGTAGTGCTTTAGATGTGACAAGTATGGGCATTATGCTATGAAGTGTTTGGATAGGCTAAAACCTCAAGCCTCTATTGCTGAAGTTGGTAAGGTAAGCTTGGAAAACGATTCCGAGAAACTTGTATTTTATTCAGCCTTATCAAGCCAAATATCAACCAGCCTTAACACCTGGGTGATTGATAGTGGGGCATCATGTTACATCACAAGATTCAGAGAACATCTAGATAGTTTAGTGGAAAACTCAGATGAGGAAGTGAGTATTGGGGATGATTCCAACTATCCCGTAAAAGGAATTGGAACTTGCACCATAAATCTAAAATCATACATCTCTCTTCAACTTACAGGTGTATTATTTGTACTAGGGATCAAGAGAAACCTAGTATCCATTTCAATACTTAAAGACAAGGGATATAGAATCACCATTATAGAGGGTAAAGTCCTGGCATGGCACAAGAACTCAAACATCAAGAAGGCTCACACTATAGGAGTGAGACATGGATGCCTATATAAACTTTGTACTTCTCCTTCTCAAGCCCTAATACATGAATCAACAAATATCTGTGAGATTTGACACAGAAGATTAGGGCATCTCCATTTTCGTGCTCTACCTTCAATAGAGAAAATGCAGATAGGCCTACCTAAGCTTAAACAAGAACATGAAGGAACATGCAAAGGGTGTGCTTTGGGAAAGAGCACTAAAGGCACTTTTCACAATAGTGATAGTAAATCCAAAAATGTATTAGAATTTATTCATTCTGATTTATGTGGACACATGACTATAACTTCTTTAGGAGGATTCTTGTATTATGTTATCTTTGTAGATGATTACTCTAGGAAAACATGGATATATTTTTAAAATGTAAAGAGTCTGAAGAAATCCTTATGAGGTTTGAGGAATTCAAAGCTCTAGTAGAAAATATGTCCGGGAAAAGAATCAAAACCTTAAGGACAGATGATGGGGGGGAATATATTTCAGAAAACTTCAAAAACTTTTGTATTAATGCTTGGACTAAAAGGGAGTTTATAGTTCCTTATAACCCTCAACAAAATGGGGTTGCAGAAAGGAAGAATAGGACTATTGTTGAAGCTGTTAAAGCTATGATGTATGATCAAAACCTAGAAACTTCTTTTTGGACCGAAGCCTTTAGGACTGCTGTCTACATCCAAAATAGGCCCTCATTCCCTTTTAGATAACAAAACCCCTGAAGAAGCATTCACTGGGATTAAACCTGACATAAGTCACTTGAGAATCTTTGGCTGTCCAGTTTACATTCATGTACCTAAAGAAAAGAGATCTAAGTTAGAACCCTCAGGCAGAAAGGGTTTATTTGTAGGCTATAGTGAAACATCTAAAGCCTATAGGATCTACATACCTGTTCAAAGATTAATTGAACTAAGTAGGGATGTTATCTTTGAGGAAGATGCTGCTTTCAGAAGATCCAAAAGCATCCCTGAGATAGAAGATCAAGAGCCTCCTCAAAATATGGAGGATCATGCTCCTGAGATTCAAAGGGAGACTCATGAAGTGATGGAAAATGCAAATCAAAGTGAATCCATGGATCCTGCCAATGAACCTAGAAACACTAATGTGAATTTGAAGAGACCACTTTGGGCAAGGAAGATGATTCAAGAAGCTGAAAATTTTGCAGCACCAAAAGGAACCTTTAGGGAAAGAGAAAGACATCACAAATACTCCAGTTATGGTTCCTTGATGAGTGAGATCATCAAATCAGAACCTTCCAGTGTTGAAGAAGCCATCAAACTTCAAGTTTGGAAAGATGCTATGACAGAAGAGTACCAATCTATTATTAAGAATGATGTTTGGGACATTGTACCCAGGCCAAAAGGGAAATCAGTGGTTTCATCAAAATGGCTCTTCAAAATCAAGCATGCTGCAGATGGTAGTATTGAAGAATACAAACCAGAGGTTTCTCTCTAAAGGAAGGGATTGATTATGAAGAAACATTTGCTCCAGTTGCTAGATATACTTCTGTCTGGGCTATAATTGCCATTGCTGCATCTAAAGGATGAAAGATGCACCAGATGGATGTAAAGACTGCCTTCCTGAATGGAATAATAGAAGAAGTATACCTGGAGCAACCTGAAGGATTTGTTATACATGAAAATGGTTCACATGTTTGCAGATTAAAAAAGGCACTATATGGGCTTAATCAGGCCCCTCAAGCCTGGTATGAAAGGATAGATCAATATCTTTTGGGCTTGAACTTCTCTAAGAATGACGCAGATCCAAATCTATACTTCAAGGTAATTAATGGTGAAATGTTGATTCTTATTTTATATGTTGATGAATTATTGATTATAAGAGAAGATCACCTAATTACTTAATGTAAGCAAGATCTAGCATCAAAGTTTGACATGAAGGATCTGGGCCCTTTACACATTTCCTCGGTTTAGAAGTATGGTAGCGGGCTGATGGTAACACTCTAAATCAAGGAAAGTACACTATTGACTTTTTGAAAAGGTTTGGAATGGAGTGTAAACCCATGGCTACACCCATGGAAGCAAACTTGCACAAGTTAAAGGAAGCAACAACAAACTCAAAATTTGCAAATCCCACTATACAGGCAAATAATTGGGTCCTTGATGTATTTGGTCAACACTAGACCAGACATTTGTTATGCAGTAAATGCACTTAGTCAATTTATGTGTGAACCAAAGCAGATACATCTGGTTGCAGCAAAACACATTTTGAGATACCTGCGCGACACTATTGGATATGGTCTTAAATACACTAATGTAGACCTAGATCTACATGATGCTCTAATTCAGATTGGGCTGGAAGCGTGGTCGATAAGAAGAGCACATCAGGATCTTGCTTCAACTTAGGATCAGCTATGATCTCTTGGATTAATACGAAACAATTCTCAGTTGCACAAAGTTCCGCAGGAGCTGAGTACATTGCAGCCTCCATGGGAGCTAGAGAACCTGTATGGCTAAGGAAAACTTCTTGTAGGATTGTTTGGTCAATCCTTGGATCCTACTATCATCCATTGTGACAACCAGAGTTGTGTAAAGCTTTCAGTGAATCCTGTGTTCCATGACAGATCAAAGCATATAGAGATTCCTTATCACTATGTTGGAGACATGGTAGAAAGGAATGTGATTCAGTTGAAGTATGTTAGCACAAGTGAACAAACAACAAACATTCTCACTAAGCCTCTCTCCAAGACATAGGTTGAACACTTTCGGGATAAACTTGGTATGGTTGAAAATGTAACTTAATTTGAGACTGAGTCTAAATTATTTAAATTCATTGTACTAATATTTCTAAAGATGTTTAATGTGTAAACTCTTTTATTGTCATGTGTGTGACTCCATTACTACATGGGCCCCTGTGAACATCCTTGAAAGGTGACGACTTTTCAATGATGAACACCTGTATTTTGTTGATATTGTAAGGTGGCGACTTTACAATGATTGACTTCACTATAATGATGGATATCATGAGACTTGATATCCGTGGACATGTCATGATAGTTAATCTCTTAAGACATTATGGTGGATATTACGAGACTTGATATAAATGGATAAACCATAATGATATTACTGAGATAGTCATGGTGGATATTATGTGACTTAATATTCATGGATATAGCATGATCTGATATCCTTATGGTAGGTATCATGTGATGTGATGTCAATGCACATACCATAGTTATGGATATATCTTTGGGAGTTACGGTGAATATCATGTGACTTGATATCCGTGGACATGCCAACACTCCAAATATTATGGTGAGGTGATATCTTCTTCTACACAATAAATGGATCTATTGTGTTTTCATTTCTGGGATAGAATTAATCATCCCTAGCTAAGAGGGAGTGTTAATGTGTTGTAGCTTTGGTCAGATTATTCTAACTGATGAAATCAAATGCTCAATTGGCCTGTCGGCCTTGAGCATTTGATATCTATGTTATAGTATGAAACAACATCATTAAACAAGCCGAACATGGTTTGGTGAGAACATGTCTCACGTAGAGAAACGTCTCTACGTGGAACAAGTTCCACGTAAAGGCATGCCTCTACGGGAGACATGTCTCCTCACAACATACAAATATGAAGGCCGATCGGGATATTGTGAATGTACAAAAAACATAAGTGCAAAAAAAAGTATCATTACAGCGATTCATACTATCTCAAATAGCATCAGTAATAAAGAGACCGGGTTCCATAAGAGATCGATACCAACAGATTGATCCAAGCAATAAGAACATATTCAGATTGACAGTAATCTTATTGAGTAAGATTAAATCAAACATTGCTATTCATTAAGATCATATTACATCAGTCTAATTATAGATTTATAGGAAATTGATATTGAGATTAGATCTCTCGGATTTATATCTGCACTAAGATTAGAACCAATTGATATTAAATAGTGATTGGTATCTAAGAATCATCATTGTGATATTGTGAAGAATTATGCCATCAACATTGAAGATACATACATAGATCTGAGATTGAAATAAAATTCCTTCTACATACAAATCTGATCTAACTTTAACAAACCTTACAGATTTTATTGCTGCTTCAAATTATTTCCTTACCCAAGAGAAGTCGTGCCATGAGCACATTCAGAGGTATGTGGGTTTTGTAACTTTTCAGAATTCCTTTTCGTGGTATAGGTTGCACTCTGAGTGCGATTGGAAGCACTTTCCAGATTAGCTTTTTGGAGCATGAATTGGATCTTGCATGCTTTGTGACCACCGTTCGTGACAGGGTATTAGACCATTTTCTTCGAATAACAGTCTGCTAATAATTTTTGCTTTGTAAACACCCTTTCAATAATGGTCGAATAGCAATCAATGCAACATATAGCATGCTTTTTTACTTCTTATCTTGGCTCGTTGCTCAATCTTGTTGACAGGCATATGGGGAAAGAAAAAGAGATTTCTATGCTTTGTGAGAATCTCATATCCTAGCACACCTAGCATTTGATGTTTTTGGAGGCAAATTCCTTTGAATTTTTAGATCCGCCTTCCATGCCTTGCAATTTCCCCCCTGTTTTTAGATCTCATGTTTATATTTCGGATTTCATGTTTGCACTAAACTCAATACTTCTACCAAGAACTCTGTACTTCACCAAATTATGACATGCTTCCAATTGATTTCTACCCTTTCTCCTTGGAGGTGAATGCAAGAAGCAGACGATGTTCTTTAGACGTAGCCAAATCCATCATTTCTCAAACGGAACCGGAGAGAACACAGGAGATTCACACTACAATTACCAAGACGAGAAATCAAAAGGGCCAAGCAAACAAAAGGTAAAGGGGGTCCCATTTTAAATGGGCGATGTGTGAATAGGTCACAACAGAATCCAAATCGCTTGCTTGTTTGAGTTGAGCAAGATCCCTGAAATATGACTCTAGGTCCTTCCTATCGAAATGCTCAATCGACTTGTCAGAGAACTCATGATAAGCGGTAATGAGATTATGTTGCAGGGTGACCACCCCATGATGCCACTAATCGTGGGCTGCCCCATCCAGATGTAAAGCTGCAAATTTAGTGACATCCACCTCTGTCATAAGCCTAAGAGTCAGGAAGGTATCGACTTTACTAATCTAGGCTCGAGCTGTAGCCTTCCCACTGCCATTAAACATAGGAAGAGTGAGCTTGCTCGTGGCATGCTTAAGATCAACATTTTGGTTTCTTTGCCTTCTCTCTTGCCTAGGTCCGCTATGCTCTCTCCTCTGAGTCATAAATCTGTCAAATGGCAGGTGATCCTTAACTCTCTGAAGCAATGCATCCCACTCATCATGCATGGCCAAAACATCATCAACAAAAGCTCCACTGTCCTCTTCCTCAAAACTCCGTAATTCAGACTCGTTCCTCAAGAATGTGAGACGTGTAGGCCTCTCATATGTCTTGGTTTTGCCCTATAGGCAAAGACATCTGCTGAATGGCTATAGTAAGCTGTGGAAAAACAATAGTCACCCTTATCTGCCCTGTTGCAAGACCCCTAAATATTTCCATGGCTTCCCTCTCATTATTATCTGCATTCTTGGGTGGACTACCACCTCTTCTGTCACCCATTGAGCCCCACTGTGTTTCCTGTACCTGTTCAATCTGTGGTTCTATATTTTGTGTGTGTAATACCTGTGGGGTGTAAATCTCTGTGGCTGCATATAATTCCCAGCCCTGCAGGATGGCAGAAAACTGCTTTGATACCACTGTAAGAACCCTGTTGGTTCTACCCTTGTTCAATTGGCATTGCTAGATGTGTTTTTTCAAATTGGAGTTTTTTTTTGTGGTTTTTGAGTTTTATGTTTTTTTGTGTTTTTTTCAATATATGAAAACAATGCATGAAAAACAACTAACTATTGCAAAAACAATGTACAAGTATTTCAATTTTTATTGACTATGCTTTTTGATTGAAATACAACTTCATGATTCAAAGCTAGAAATGAAACTATCAACAATGAGGAACCTGGCATATACACACAACCTTGAATTTATTGCTCCAAATTGATAGCAGCTTGCAACGAAGTTCACTAGGCGGCTAAGACCGAGATCAATTTACTGTTTTTGAACCCCACACGTGCCTCCTCAAACACTAGACGTCACCTTCTAAACTCATGTGGCTTCTCTAAAAGGGTGCGGCTGCCTTAATGAATTCCAAACGCTGATCCTCTGGGCTGCGATTTGGTTATTAGCTGTTCTTTTATTTTCTGCAAACGATCTGAAATAAAACTATGATAAAAGAACCCCAATTTCATCACCATTAATCTCAATCATGACCTCCGAATGAAGCCATATATGTTTTGCACAATTTCATTGGATCTTGCACCAATTCAAAGTGCTCAAAACTAGAAGAATTTACAATTCTCTAAGCATGAAATTCTGAAACCCTTGTCTCCGATTTCTCTTCACAAATTTCAATGAAGTCTGATGCATGGAAATGGGTTGATTTTGGCCTTTTTTGCCTTATATATTTCCCATGAGAAAATCAACCATGAATCTTCATGTATACACCTCACATAACTTAGAAGTGCATTTGCTTTTCTTGAGTTTGAATTATATGCCCCTCCAAAGCTAGGCACCATAATTCAAAGTGAAAATAATCACTAAATGCCCTTAGCGCCAAAACTATACAATAAGTTATTAACATTATTATTATTCAGTGATATTTGGAATCAGGATTGTGCCTCCGCTTTTTCCGTTTGGCTTGTTTTGAGGGACTTAATATTTATAGTAAGTCGATTTTGGCCAGTTACCATTTTTCGCAGGCTAGGCGTTTGGCTTTGGCAGTGAACATTCAAAGTTGACCCCTTGGTGAAATTTAATAAGCTAATTCCATGATTATTTGATTATTAATTAAGTCCACTTAATTAATAATCAAATAATCATGGAATTAGCTTATTAAATTTCACCAAGGGGTCAACTTTGAATCCAAACGTTCACTGCCAAAGCGAAATGCCTAAATGGCCTGCGAAAAGTGGTAACTGGCCAAATCGACTTACTATAAATATTAAGTCCCTCATAACAAGCCAAACGGAAAAAGCGGAGGCACGATCCTGATTCCAAATATCACTGAAGAGAAGTAATGTCACCTCTACCAAGGTTAACAACTCAAACTAGAGACCCTCAAACCATAACATTAGCTCACGATGGTCACAATGATGGGCTAACATTTCAACCATTGACACTAGCTAAACAGGGGACATTACAACCTAGATCTCCAGCGATCATAAAATACCCATTAAAATTTTGTGGATTTAAAGAGGTATTGAATTGCTTTTGGTTTCATCGGACTATCCAAGTGCCCATAGTGAATTTAGATTAAAATATCAATATTATAATTCTCTTCAACGAATTTTATCCATATTTTTATAATTTAATTATTATATTCTAACATTATATTAGTTTAATTAAACATTATATATTCTTGTTTTTGTGAAACATTAATCAAATGGCTCTTGCTTTTGCCGCTAGAGTTTCAGCCATGTCTCTGGTCGCTGGCTCTGGAGTCTTGTTGATGCTTGGCGGGTTCCTACTTCTGTCGCTAGGGTTTCAGCCGAGTCTCTGGTCGCTGGCTCTTGGGGTCTTGTTGATGCTTCGCAGGCCCATGGGGCCTCTTTTCCTGGAGTTGGGGGGACTACGGGTGCCCCTCCCTCTGCTGTCTCTTGGCCTCGCTCTTTGGCCCCTTTGGCAACTGGTTCCCATCCTTCTGGTGTCTTTGTGTTTGGGGGGACTCTTGCTGGTTTTGGTGCTGGTGCGACTAGTAGGCATGGGGCTTCTACTGGGTCTAAGCGCCGTCATGAAATTATGAGTTTTATTACAGTTTCAAATGTTGTATCTATGAAGTTGAATGTGGAGTTGGAGAAGGAAATGGATACTTATGTTTCCATCAACTCCTCTAATGCTGTTATCTGCAGATTTAGGGGTTTTTGTCCCAGCGTTCCCTAGTTTCACGATTGGATCTCTCTACATTGGGAACCCTACATTTTGGGTATGGTCCAGATTTTCCCTATGGAAAGAGGCTTTTTCATTGCTAAATTTGATATTGCTCAGGATAGAAATGTTATTTTGTGTGATCGTTTTTTCACTTGGGATGATAAGTTCATGCTTATTGTTAAGCCATGACATGCTTATTTTTCCCCTTTCTCTGAAAAGTTTAACACGATTCCTATATGGGTGCGGCTTCCTCACCTTCCTCTTCATCTCTGGTTTGATGCTTTGATGGAGGAAGTGGGAAATGCATTAGGTCATTTTCTGATGGTAGATGTCGAGTCTTCTGATATGTTGCATTTTACTTATGCCCGGATTCTAGTGGAGATTGATATCTCTAAAGGGTTGCTAGCGGAGATTGAGATGATTTCTTCTATGGGTAGATTGGTTCAAAAATTGGATTACAAAGGGGTTCCTTTAGACGCAGAAGATGTTGTAAAACTGGGCATGCTTCTGCACAATGCAGTTTGGAGAAAAAGAAATGGTCTACCACGTGGTGGAATGGTGCTTCAGTTTAACATTATATGGTTGAAAAGAACGATAGAAGTTTCTCCTAGGTGGTTGTGGAGGACTGTCCTGCAGTCTCTTCCTAGGATGTTTTGGTGACTGTTAATAGGGGTGTGGAGAGTGTTGTTGTCCCTCTGATTGTTGGGATCTCGGCTGGTTCTTCTGCTCCCAGTGGTGATGCACTGGTTGCGTCCCAAGAAGGTGATGCCTGTGATGGGGCTTTTATTGGAGATTGTGTTGTAAGTTGTAACTGTTGAGAGACATGCTGTTGCTGGCCCTGTCTCTCTGGTTGTTGCTGGCCCTAACTCTGGTTCTTCTGTGGGTGGTGCTGGTCTTCCCTCGGGTTTTGGGAGTTTAGCGTCAAATTCTTTGGCTGGGCAGGATGTGGCTGCTAAAGTGGAGGAGGGCTGGACTACAGTGAAGGGTAAGAAATCCAAGACTTCTACGCCCTCCTTTGATATGACCATTCGTTCCCACAAAGGTATGGCTAAAGATAAATCTTAATTTGTGGGTGTTGGGGCTGGGGTTTCCTCCATCCTTTGGGCCTTTTCTTTGTTCTGGGCAGCAAGTTTTTTTTTTTTCTGTTTAGCGTTTGTTTCAGGTTGTGCGTGCCTGGTGGTAAAATCCTCATCTTGGTCTTGTGTCACTCCTTGTTGAGGGCTTCATGAATATCTTTTTTGACCTTTTTGTAAAGAGTTTCGGTTCCCTTCAAAACCCATTTTTCACTTAATCAAAAACATAATATCTGTTTAATTAATACTTTATTATATATTATTTTCATTATTTATTAATAACTATATTAAAATATTATATATTGATTTTATCAATATTATATTAAACTATATATATATATATATATATCTATATATCTATCTATATATATATATATATATATATATATATATTATATATAGATATATCGAAACCAACGCCTGCTCCCCCACCCCCCCCAAAAAAAAAAGAAAAAAGCAACCAGCAACCTCAAACCTGTTCCCAAACTGGAACCAACAACTTAGCTAATTAACTATGTTTCAGCCTCTATGTTATGCTTATATTCCTATAAATTAGCTGCATGATTACTCAATTCTTGAAGGTTTGATGCTGTAAAATCCAACACCTATATTAAGCTGAAAGCATCATGTATGTTTCTTTCTAATGCAAGCTCCTGTAGATCTTAATATCAACTGCCCTGTTTTCTGTAATCTTTTCCCTGTTTGCTGAAGATCTATTTGAAAGCAATTTTCATTTTGCATTAGGTGATATTAAAATTATTTTCACAATGTTTCGAACTGGCTGATTTTCACGAATTAGAAATTAACTGCATGCTTCTGCAGTAAAGGCTTTACTAGCTATATTTACATTGTTCACATGCTTTATTTTTCAGATAGCAGGTGGCCTGTGCGATAATCTTCTGACTTGCATAGTGCGAGCATGGGACTTTAGCAAGCCATTTTTTGTTGCTCCTGCTATGAATACCTTCATGTGGAATAGTGCTTTTACCCATATACATTTGGGTGCACTAAAGGATTTGAAGATAACAATTATCCCTTGTTTAACTAAAAAGCTAGCATGTGGCGACTATGGAGATGGTGCAATGGCAGAGCCTTCTGTAATTGACTCAACTTTGAGGTTTTCAGCCAATTTAACTCGTAATAGTACCTTTTAATGCCTCACGAATTTCGGATTTTCATTTTCCTTACCCTAACTATCATATCAGCTGCATACTGCGCCATGCTAGCAGAAATTATCCAGAAATCAAGGGTAGGCTGGTATTCCAAGAGTATATTTTAAAAAAATTGACCTTAATTGGTTCTTGATTATTGGCGTAAAAGGATTTATTTACTGATCATTTCATATATGTGGCGTTTCATGTCATAAATGAGGAACCTAGATGAAATAATACTAATGTTGACATAATTTCTGTGTAAAATTCACAATAAATTTTGTGAACTCTAGGCCATCGTTGCTGCAAGCATTTGGCTTGTTTGCTACCTTTCTGGTTGTAATGTGAATTTCGCTAGTGTAACTTTTACTTTAGTGTTGCTCAAACTTTGATACATGCTTCCACATGAGCTATTATTATTATACATTGAAATTAAAGACAGCACAAAATTCTCTCTTTGAAACAAAACATTACTTATGTAATGCTTGTTTCATAGTGATACCAATAACTAGGGCAATACATAGGAAAAGTGATTTGAGGAATGGATATAACAAGAATAATTCATGGATATAACAATAATGTATATTTTGATCAGTGAAGTCAAGACTAGCAACAATATTTTAAAACTGAATAATGCATTTCAAAATTTTGACATGTCAATTTAGTCTAAACGATATTAAAAGTTGTCATCATTATTCTCATCAAATTCTAGTATTGGATTATTTAAAATCACAATTGTCCATGAAGAATAGGCAAAAAGATATTAAAAGTTTTCATCATTATTCTCATCATCAAAATCTAATATTGGATTATTTAAAATCACAATTGTCCATGACCATCAACTGTAACTCTCATATTATGAGAAGAAACTGTAAACATAGTTGCTATAATATTGACGTTAGGTAATATACTGATCTGAATGGTCCTAAAATAGAAACTTTTTCTTGCTTACTGAGATACTATAAGAAATAAATTAAGCCTGGCAATTTTTTCTTAAATGGGGCAGTGTACTAAGATCAAAGAAGTGGGGCTATGACCTATTTTTAACTGTTTTGGCATATTCTCCTAGGCATATTGAACCAATTAATTTGCCAGCCTTTATCATCTTGCCTCTTATGCCCATTTCCTATAATAACCAGTGTTTTATCCTTTCATTTGAAACTTTATTTGACTTGGACAAGTTACGAACCATGCAGCTGTTCTTTGTTTCAGGCCAACGAAAAGTCTAAATTATGAGTGGAATTCAATTCCATCCAAAAACAGCAGCTCTTAGCCAAGCAGCTTACATTTATCTATGATAAAAATTGATTGGCAATGTTGTCATTAATTGCTGAAGAGACATGAAGACATTTATCTTAGAGACATGGTTGAAGAATGGAGAAACTTAACCAGATTATAATACCAGATAAATGAAATGGTTGAACACAATGTAAATGTCACAGTGCAACCTTTGCTTGTATTCGTTGAAAAGTTTTAAATGGTATGGTGAGTATTGTTTGTTTGAAAGGTAAAATCTAATGGCCTAGATATGCAGTTGATGACTGTAATTTGATATGGCTAGATTTTAATTTAGAATCAATAAATACAACAGAATGCAAGCATAAATAATTAAAATAATCAAAACTAAGTTTGTTCTAGTATAAACCTTTTATAAATTCAATAAAGTACAGTTCTAAAATTTCAAATTATGAAATTAATAAGCATGTTTCATTAAGTCTTGTTTTGCACATGCAATTGGTGGTCCATATTTGTTTTAGACAATAGGGAGTGAGGTTGAACAGCTTTTAACATCATTATTTGCCAATCCACCCACTAATATGATGTTATAGTGAACCAGCCAGATAGCTAGATTGGAATTGAGACGTGTTCTTGGTGGGCAGCATGTCATCTAGGTTATATTTTGTTTTAAAAAAATTGTAAGTTTTAATTTTTGAAGGCAGTTTACAAATATTTGATGGGTTCCTTATGATTATTGTTAGATACTATAATGAGAACACAATGAACTCCAGCTCAATCCTTTCAAGCCTTTTGTATTATTATTTGAAAAGATGCTAAGGATTATAAATATTCTTCTATATGGAGCTTTTGCAAGATAATAGCCAGTGAGACTGTATTTTCAATTTGCAAATTTTGTTTTGTAAGGCTATTGTCATATTAGGATTTTTGTATTGAAAGACTGTATTACAACTATACATAGCTCTAGAATAAATTTTTAATTGTGAAATGATGTGCACATAATGTGACCAAACAAATGAGGTCACCAAGCTTTTACATGAAATTTTTTGTTCTCTAATTTCAAGCTTTCACATGAAAATTTTTGTTCATGAATTGAAAGGATTTGATGCACGTTCCACGTATTATTCTTGTCCTCGCTTGATTGCCTCAATATTGCTAGGGTTTGAGAAGGTTCCATTAATAAGTCTTCAACATTTACCTTACCCTTGCAAGCAAAGTAAAGAGGCCTTATTTTGTGATGCTCACTTTGACATGGTCCCCTTGATTGTCCATCCCCATCTTATGGCTTTCTCAAACTATATGAAATCCAAATAATAGTGCTTAGTGATTCAAATTTTCTCGAGGTTTGAAAATCTTCCTTGTAGGCCTCAGAAGAAGGGTCCTCCAATATTGTTATACTACACCCTGTTTTATTTATAGGCTTAACTAGTTTAATTTGTCCAAGGGCACTTTGGGATGTTTCCTCAATTGTTAGTATGTTCTCTTGATTGGATATGTAGGGCCTCTATAGTAGCATAGCTGTCCAAACAATGTGCTCCTAATTTGTAATTTTGGCATGCAAAACTCTAGGAAATTGTTTACTATAGTAGAGTTTTTCTCTTCATCACTAGCTTGAAGCTTATTTTTCCTTCTCCCATGTTATAATTTTCATTGACTACAAAAGTTAGTCAAGTTTTTTTGTTAAGAGTAGCCCAACAAAATACAGTTCACAAGCTATTTTTAATCACAACTACTATTGTTTTCCACTCTTATATAGAATGTCTGTGACATAAAATGGTTTTCAAGGATATGGAGGAGGTTTTGCATGCATACATGATAAGCTTCTTCTATTCTCAAATTAGGTTGAGTTTATTGTGCACTCTATTAATTGGCTTGTTTAGTTGTATTTTGAGTTGGAATTAGATGTAAATTTCTTTATATGGATACTAGCATTAGACAACTTTATGTCAATTTGTTGGCTTCTTTAAAGCAATGGTGGAAACAAATGGAATTGAAACTAGTCAAAATTTAATTAACTTGATAAATTTGATTCAATAACTAGTTTTACGAAGCTTGTTCTAACATAATGTTAATATGTCAAGAAGGTATTCATTATTGTTGTTGAATATGCAAGACAACTGAGAAGGGGGGAGGGGGTGTGTGTGTGTGGGGTGAATCAATTGCCCACAAACTTTTAAACCTTCTTAAAACTTTAAATCAGTTTCACCAACCACACTTTAATCCTTAATTGTAGAAAGATATAAACATGAAGATCATAACAACCATCAAACACATAAACCAACAGATTTGCCTAGAAAACCTTGTTAAGGAAAAAACCACTCAGAAGATTATTCTCAAATATAAGAACACTTGTTAGGATGACACAGATTAAGGTGATTTTTGCAGAGAAAGACTCACTACCAGAGAAAGGTTTACTATCAGAGGGCTCACTATTTCACATTATCTCAAACATGCAGGGCGACATATCCTCTTTCATACATCCTCTCCGCATAAGTACACACTTGCGCAAAATTCACACAAGTATACACAAATGTCACACTCTACACCATCATAGTTTACCTTTATACCATCCTTTATTTGCTAAGTCTCCCACTGTTGACAAGGCAAATAACCAAATACAATTTAAATTAGGTTGGCACTAAACACTCCTACGGTGGAGAGTAATGAGAAGTGAACCACAACACGCCATAGTTGAGACCAAAAATATCATCATACACGTTACATTCCATCTTGCATTCACCAAGACATAATTAAAGTGTAAACACTCGAGGTCGGCCAAACCTAGAGTAGAAACACCATCGGACATTTAAACCAAGTCTCCAAAGCTAAAAATCTCATGCCAATTGAAATGAATGAATCTAAGGACATTAATAACTCATTTTCAGAAATGCACCATTAGTAACTGTCATGTGGAGAAATGCAAAGCATTCATTTCACGCAGAGACCACTGTCAGTCACAACTACACAAGCAAATGCCAATTCTACTATACTTCGTTTTGAACTACAACTTGAACAAAACATCTTCAAATAGTCTTCAATAACATACCAAAATTTCAACAAAAAAATATCATCATACAAAGTATGCAGAGCAATATACTCAATAGTTGTTTCACAGAAAGAAGTCACTAACAAAATCAATAGCAAGTTGACATCAATGATAGCCACACTAACTTAATCATATCAACTCCTCAATTACTCAGACAACTCTCATTTTGCTCAATTCTGCAACAATATCCTCCTTTGTCATTGATGACAATACACCAATGCCCACATTTAGATAGATACCATATCGAAAATTAACCTTACCAACAACTCTCCCCTTTTGACATCGATGACAAAGGCCAAAGATGCAAACAAGTCACTCATTCTTCTCAGATCCCCCTGAGATATAAAAATAATCTCACAACGATACATAACTCCCCCCTAAGAGATGGCCATCATCATTAGTCCATACTTGAAAAATTATGCATGAAGCTCATTGGACTAATGCATATCTATATGCATTTACCTCTGATAAGGAGGAGCAATATCCCCCAATTTGTCTCTGAGATACTTGAAAGTATCCTTAGGTAGTGCCTTGGTAAAGATGTCAACAATTTGTTCCTTTGTAGGTACATAATCAATATTCTCATTCTCCAAAACCTTTTCTCTCAAAAACTAACACCAGATATAAATGTGTTTTGTCCTTGAATGCAGTATCAAATTCTTCTCAATCTGATCTTCTCTTCTTTCATAACCTTCATCCAATTTTGATCACTGCAGACTTCTTTGCAGTCTTTGGTTCAACTTTTGAAATTAAACATAGATTGACTTACTGTTCAACATTTTTACTTCTTGTCATCACTCCTCTGTTCTCATCTCTAATTAATCAAGTTTTAGAATGATTCTTCTGCACATATATGAGACTCTGAGGAGTTTTTGGAGCAACCTCCACATCATTTTGTCATGTATTCTCTTCTTGTTTGTCGGTAGATTCATCTGATTCATATCCAAATTCTATCTTTGTATTGTTTACAGTGTCTTCATCAACTTTCACATTTGTAATTTCAACTATTCTTCTCAATCTTTTGTTGCAACATCAGTAAGCTTTTCTATTAGGAGAGTATACAAGAAATATTCCTTAATCTTCTCTAGTATCAAACTATCCAATATTTTCTTCATCTCTTTTGATATAACATTTGCTTCCAAATATCCTGAAATATTTCAGAGAAGGGGTTCTTCCATACCATACCTCATATAATGTTTTCTCGATATTCTTCATGATACAGGAGCATCTTGGGTCCTTGGTAATCTTGGTTCATCCAAAAACAATTGGTGTTTTGGTAAACTTTTGTTACCAGTTTTGTGTTTGCTTTCTGTTCTTGGTCACCAGTTGGGTGATTGTTAGCTCGGTGGAGTTCTTTGGATCTTCAAAAGATGTGATTGTGATATGGTGTTCATGGGCTCATTAGGAAGCTTGTCTTATACTCACAACTTGGTTGAAGTTACCATGCTCAAGTTATGATGGATTTTGTGACTGGATGTAAGGAGTTCTGGTTCCAGGCAATTTTCTGAGATTTTGTGAGTGGTCAATCCATAGCGATGTTTGGCAGGAGTGGTGAAAAGGGTTTGTTCATTGCTGTTCGTAGAATCAAATTCTATGATCACGCTTCTCGAGGTGGAATGGTTTGAGAGATCTTGTTATTTCTCTATTGATTGCTTTTGTTCTTCATGACACTGGTTCAATGAGTTAACTGGTCGATTGATTGTAGTTGCAGTCGGTGTTTCTGATCGGTGGAGCTGAATGACGTGATTTCCTATGTGGATCTATGTGTGACCGACTTGATTTGTTGGATAGGTCTGTGTGAAATGATTAAAAGTGGCATTTAATTAGGTTTAGGTGGACTAGGTCTAAAAAATTTCTTGGGATGTGTAATTTTTTGTTGAGTCCGACCTATTGGTGGCTATGTATAATTTAGGGCTTGCGCTCATTTGGGCAGGATGAAAAAGTCTAGAGAAGGGCTGGGTAGCAAAGAAGCTGGTAGAGGATATCTTTGAGAGTTAGGAAGATCTAGGAGTAGGTCTGAGTTGAGTTTTTTTTCTTTTTATGTGGCCGTAACTGGGAAGGCCTTACAACTCAACATATATGAAGAAATTCAGATTAATAAAGTTGTTATTTGGATGCAAAACTTGTTCTTGATTGCATCTATTTGTTTTCTGCTGTGTTGACTCTTGCTGCAAGGATTTGACATCTCCTTTGGGGATTCTCTGTCCTTGGCTGGATCACTTCATGATCTAAACTTTGTTCCATGTGTAAATTGGAGTCAGTATTGTCTCTTTCTAGTAGATTTTCTTTTTTGATCATGGTTCTAGATGCTTCCTGAATTTTTCTATTCATTCTTTCAGCCACTCCTTTCCATTGCGGTATTTTAGGAGAAGACAAATGTCTCCTATTTGCATGATTCTCACATAAAATGTTAAACTCATATGAAGTAAATTCTCCTCCTCTGTTAGATCTCAAACATTTGATTCTTCTATCTATACCTCAATGTCAACCATAATCTTAAATATCTTGAACTTTTCTAAAGCGTCAAATTTTTCTCTTAAGAAAGAAACTCATGTCATCCTAGGGTAATTAATAATTAAAGCATAAAGTACCTTTCACCTTGTAGAACTTTTATTTTGGTAGGTCCACATAGATCAGTGTGCACTAACTCCAACAATTCTGGTAGTAAATTTTTATTTAGCCTTGAAAGATCTCCTTGTTTGTTTTCTAATTTGACATTCTTTGTAAACACTCTTAGAAGGCCTTGTAAGCTTTGAAAAATCTCTCACAAATTGTATTGAATTTATCTTCATCATGTTGTGAAAATTGATATGACACATCCTCCAATGCCACAACCAACTCTCATTGATCTGAGACATCAAGCAATAGCCACTAGTAATCTTCAACTAGTATATGTTTCTTCTAGTCTTGTTTCCATCAACAATCACAATTCCGAATTTCTTCCTTGTCTCACAACCATCTTTCTGGAATTGATGTGGACAGTAGTCTTGGTGTTTCTACAGAACCAGCTTGGCTGTACTTTGATATCTTTCTCCTAGATCTCTTAGGGTGTTCATAACCCTAAACTAAGGTAAGTCCCTATTAGCTTTACCTCCTCTTCAAGACTCGGTCCCCATCGACATGCTATTCAACTTCTCCTCACTGAACCTACACAAATAGATTCATTCAACCAATGTTTTTAGAACATTGTTTTCATTCTCTTCCCTAGCCGAACTATTACCAAGCTCGCCTAGGGTAAGATCTCCAGATTCATACCTATTGCTTCTCCTACCAAAAAAAAAAAAGGAAACTATGTACAAGGGCTCCTCTTGAGTTCCATCCCAACACGTGATTCTCACCATGGATTTAGGAATCTCAAGGGGCCATTAATGGTTACAACCCAGAACGGGTGAAGAAATAACAACTTGCAAAACCGAAAATAAAGAAACTAATCTACTTGCATGCAAAAGGAACCACAAAGAAACTTGATATCCACTAAACACACAATTTGCAACTTCTCATTACTGGAAACAAAGCAAAACAATACAATAATCTGCAACTTTGTAACTTTCCTGTAGCTTCTCTTCTTTTTCAATCTCTACTTCTAGATCTCCAAAAAGAAGGCTTGGGATGTTATTAATAACCATCCTCTCATTGGAATGACTGTAATTGTCCACATATTCGCAAGCATCTCTTCAGGAACTGTTACAACTGACCATACTGTCCATAAAAGACAAGATCCACTTTTCATGGGCCATTACGACTAAATTTGCCAAGCAATAGTAAAGAAAACCGAGCTCCAGTGTTGGCCGAGTTGCTAATGGTGGCCGAGTGTCGGTGATACCAAGCAACTTATCCAAAGTTCCTGATGCCTTGGTTGGATTTCCAGAGGCTTACAAACTACCTCACACACACACAACTAAAGGAAACCAACTAAGCAACCTATCTAGACATGGATTGACCTAGTCACATCCATCTTAGGGAAAAACAAATGACCTTCTAAGGTCCACACAAACTCTCATGACTTGGCTAGAGTTAGTACATGCCAGAAATAAAGAGCTAAGGGTTTGAGCTAGGTGTGCTCCTGCACCATACTCCCCCAGACAAAATAAAGGTTAATCCATCCTTGGATTGAGCATGTTTGGATCAATGCCCAACCTATTGAAGTTTTTTTCTCTAATCCAAGTAGCATCAACATCTTCTTTTTCATGCCATTTGACAAGGTTCTCCATATAGTCTTTGTTCCTAGTCTTCTTGTAGACCCTTGAGTCTAGTATCTTTTCAGCTGTCATAGATGGAGTAGGGGTTAGTTTCAGATCTTTTACCTCTTGTATTACCTCTTGAAGGTTTTGATCAGCATCTTGAATTGGTCCTTTGTATGCTATCAAATCTGCAATGTTGAAAACCAGTGACAACCCAATGTCTTTAGGAAGATCCACCTTGTATGCATTGTTTCCATACTTTGCAAGTATCTTACATGGACCTAGCCTCTTCATCTGTAGCTTGTGAGGATCACCTTTTTGCAGCCTATGTTTGTTCAAGTGTACCATCACAAAGTCTCCAATCTGAAACTGAACATCCCTCTTTGTTGCATCCACCTTTTCCTTTACCTTTTCAGCATTTTCAATCAAGTTCTTTCTCACACTTTGATGGAATTCTCTCATTGAATGAGAAAAGTCCTTAGCATATCCACTACCATGCATTCCTTCCTTCAATTCTCTAAGTTCAAAAATCCCTCTTGGGTGAAAGCCATAAACAATTTCAAAAGGACTCTTACCAATTGATCTGTTCACTGTATCATTGTATGCATATTCAGCTTG
>MU225145.1:2253420-2271375 GCA_018584345.1 Thuja plicata | reverse complement strand
CTCTTTATCATGAGGTTCTCACCTTCTTCTGATTCTAATGGTACCTCAGATGGCTTGCTACTGCAACTTGATTCTTCTTGGACATAGTTAACTCTCTTTCCACCTCCTTGAGAAGTAGAACCTTTTTTAGGACACCTATAGGTAGGATGTCCTAGCTGATTGCAGTGGTAGCACTTCATGGTGGCAAAGTAGGATGCTCCTCTTCCTTGATTGCTGCTGCTCCTTCCTCTCCAACTAGTGTTAGAGCTTCTACCTCTGTTGAAACCTCCTCTATTTGAGTTTCCTTCCTGATTTTCAGTGAGCTTGTTCCCACTTTTCTGCCTTGAATCTGATCCTCTTCCACCATAACCTCCTTTTCCTCTTCCTTCTCTACCTCTACCTCTTCCTCTAAAGTTTGATTCTGATTTCTTCTTTTTCTTCTCTTCCACTTTCAATGCAATTTGGAAACACTTATGGACAGTTGTGGGAGTCCACAAACTGATTGCCTCTTGGATATTCCATTTTAGGCCTCCAAGATACCCAGCCACCTTGACATTCTCATCCTCTTGGACTCTTGACCTCAAGCACAACTTCTAGAATTCTTCAGTATACGTAGCCACATCCAAATCTTTTTGCTTCAAACTTTGCCTCTTCTTGTGTAACTGAATTTCATAATCCTCAAGTAGGTATTGCTCCTTTACCTTGTTTAACATGGCCTTCCAATTTGAAATTGGATGCTTACCCATCTTCTCCCTCTCTTCTTGGAGGTATTTCCACCATGTTAATGCTGAACCTCTTAACCTTGAATTTGCAACTTTTACCTTTTGTGCTTCAGTTATGCCCTCACACTCAAAATGATTCTCAATACCTTCTATCCATTCCACAACTATTTCACTATCCATTTTTCCATTAAAGAATGGAATTCCTTCAAGACTTTTTCCTCGTAGGGCTCTGAGAGCTTTTAGAAATGGCTCCTCATTCATTGGAGGGTCTGGTTCAGGTATCAAGTCTTCTTCATCAAATTTTTGCTTCCCTCTACTGCTGCTTACTTCATCTCCATCTCTAGTTTTAGTTGCATCTGCAACTTCTTGAAGTTTTACCTTCATCTCATCCATGGCTTCTTCAAGGAGTCTATACTCCTTTCCCTTTGATCCTCTATCACTCTCTTCTGCTCATCTACTTTCTTTGCAAGCTCTGCATTGGTGACCATCTTGTTTTCACCTATTGATACTGTTGGCTGGAACATCTACCACAAGCCCAATCAATTTAGGCTCTGATACCAATCTGATGTGGACAATAGTCTTGGTGCTGCTATAGAACCAGCTTGGCTCTGCTCTGAGATCTTTCTCCTAGATCTCTTAGGGTTTTCATAACCCTAAACTGAGGTAAGTCCCTATTAGCTTTACCCCCTCTTCAAGACTCGGTCCCCATCGACATGCTATTCAACTTATCCTCATTGAACCTACACAAATAGATTCATTCAACAAATGTTTTCAGAACATTGTTTTCATTCTCTTCCCTAGCCGGACTATTACCAAGCTCGCCTAGGGTAAGATCTCCAGATTCATACCCATTGCTTCTCCTACCAAAAAAAAAAGGAAACTATGTACAAGGGCTCCTCTCGAGTTCCATCCCAACACATGATTCTCACCATGGATTCAAGAATATCAAGGGGCCATTAATCATCTTCTTCATAATCAGATTCATCATTAGAAATGCTAGCATCTTCGCTAACATTGTAATCTTTCTTATTGAACTCTCCTTTAATTTCCTTGTTCTTTTGTTCTGCAATTCTTTCAGCACACCTAGAAGCACAATGTCCTATTTTTCCCTAGTGAAAATATTTGAAAGGTAACTTACCTCTGTATTTCCTAGTTCCCTTCTTCATTATTACAAAATTTTCCTTTTTGTCATCAAAATATTCCTTGTCAGATTCCTCTTCCTTTGTAGTTTTGGTAGCCTTGAAAGCAGTTTCTATCCTTGTGTGGGTAGTACCAAATTATCTCATATCAAAAGAAAGAAAAGATTTATACATCTATTATGTAGAATACGTTTTCAAATTATGAGTTTCCTCAATGAAAAAATTTAGAGCTATAATATTTGGTAAGGGGTTTGAGTACCTTTTGTACCAAATCATTTTCTTCCAAAGTGCAACCAAGACTTTTGATCTTATTTAGCACATCATCAATCTTCTGCAAATGTAGGTAGTTGTAGTATCTTCTTCTTCTATCCGTAGACCTTCATACTTAGTCCTTCACATTATACAACTTAGCTTCTTTGACCATATCATTTCCTTTGTAGGCGCTTTTCAACCTTTCCCAAACATTATAAGCAGTTTCCAAAGATATAAATTTTGTCAATTCATTTTTATTTAGAATACCTTGCCCTTTCATTGTTTTCATAAGCTTCAATCTTATTTGGAGTATTCGGTCCATTTGTTGGTTTAACATATTAAAATAATCACTTTTTTTAGTAGACATCAAACCCTTGCATACCCAAATTTCCTATGCTCTCCCACTGGGTCTTCCTTTTACAAGATAGTTCATTCAAACTCCCATATTACTCCATCAACATTTGAGTCAACGAGGAAAGATGTAGGAGGGAGAAGGAAGGAAAGAAAGATGTTGTCCCTCATATTTGGTCTATGCATGAGTAGGAACAACAATCATTGATGGTTGTGCATATGAGGTCCACTTTAATAAAGATCCATGAATAGATGCGACCTAAAGATTATTCTATCCTGTCAACCTAAATCTATCCCTGACCTACCCACAACATGAAGTGGAACTGATGGAAGAAACACAAAAGGTGGTGACCATTGAATTTGATAGAGAAAGCCAACAAGTATAAAAGAGGAACATGAGATACCCACATTAAAACCACATGGGATTGTCTAACTATGGAAAACTAAGCCAAATTCATAGAGATAAATCAACTTTTGAAGGAGATTTAGGAGCACGTAACAAAGAAAATACTCTAACTTGAGTAGAAAAGACTAACAAATGAATCAAATTTATAGATAGAGTTGGGTGAAGATTGAGCTCTAAATGATATATTGAAGGAGAAGAAACTAATGGTTGAGTCTAAGTGTGTATATATAAAGTATACCTTCATGAAATTAGGTTACAATCTATCAATTCTATGGAAAGAAAAGTCTAATTTAATTTAAAGAATTGACAAAATAACAATAAACATTCCATGGCTCTCTAACTAAGCATGCTAATGAAGCTCTCAACCTTAATCTCCATTAGTGGCAGTCCTAGAATGAGAATTGATGTATGATATGCCTAAATATAGCTCTCAACTCTCAAATTGCATTGCAATTCATTCAATTATGCTCTCAAATTTCTCTCAAATGATATCAAATTGTTCCCAAATGCTATGAACTTGAATAAATTCTCTATACTGTAGATGCAATTGCTCATGAATGTCTAGGATTTATAATGCTCTTAAAATGCATGGTATTTATACAATTTCCCAAGGGTAGGGGGCAAAGTTAAGTTGATCATGATCAAAGCTTGGTTGAGTTGAAGGATTTAAAATGGTTTCAAATGGGGAGACCATTTAAATGGTGGTCTCAAAGGTTGGAACAAAGAGACAAATTCAGTGGTGAGGATGTTAAAGGGTCAAATGAGTGATCAAGATTGTAAAGTCTGGAGTGATCCATGTGCTTTCAATCCTTGATTCTCATTGACTCTTTGAATTGTTGTCTCCTTTGATGAAGGAAATTAGGATTTAATCAATTCAATTAATTAATTAAATTAGCCATGTAAGGGAATAAGTTGATTTTGATTTTTGATTTAAACTATACAATTAATTGATTAAATCAATTATATAGCTTTGATTTATCCCTTTTAGGATTATATTTAATTAATTTATATATTTATTAATTGATCCTTTGATTTGATGTAATTTAGTCCCTTTTGATTGAATTAATCCATTTGATTTGATAAAATTGCCTTTTGATCCAATTAAGTACACCTGACCAATTTTAGGTGTCTACAAATGCGCCTCTTTGAATTGATGGGCGAAGCGCATTGATTCAAAGAAAATTGATGTCCTGATTTGATTGACTGATTGATCTGATACAATGTTTGATGTGAAAACTTGATTTGATAATTTGATGCGAAACCTTGATGTTTGATGAACTGCCCGCTGATAAACCTTGATGCAAACAATTGATGAAGGATAACGCAGAAAATTCCCCACTAATAGCAATTTTAAATTTTAGTGCCACATATTTTGTCGTCGTTGCGAACGTGTGATAAAAATAATGTTTTTACCATATGATGCCCCCTCAAAAATGAAAATAGAATTAATAACAGAGGCAAAAAGAATTTTGAAGAATGAAATTATTAGGTCAATTATGTTTTCATTTCTAAAAAACCAGATGAAGAATTGATCACAATATGCTGTGGTGGTGAAAAAAAGTTAATTTGAAGGTCAAAAAGGGTGAAAATCTCTTGAATATTAGGTCAAAAAGTATAAATATAAGTAAAAATGTCATTTTTACTATTCATTTTCACTTTTGACCTCTCATTCTTTCTCTGAGACTTTTTTGAGATTCCGACGATGGTGGTCCCCATACGCGAGCATTAGTTCGAGAGAGGGCGTAAATCCCAGAGGCTAGCTGAATACAAACCTCTAGTGAGTGACTTCTACCTCCTCTAGCATTTATTACTTCATTTATTGCATTTAAATGATGTTTCCACACCTAGTTAGGGTTATTCTTGCAATTTTTAGTGAAGTTACGTGTAGGATAGGTTTAAATCACGCGTAGGAGTATGAAGTTGCGTGTCTGCGATGCAAAGAGTCCCATATTCATCTTAAGTTGCGTGTAAGAAATAGGTAATTTCATGTGTATGATAGGTTTGAATCATGCATACAAAACCCTAGTTGGAAAACACAAATGAAGTTACACGTACCAAGTGTTAAGTCATGTGTATGCTGCTAAATGCTGTGTACTAGGCTAAGTGACACCTAACAGGTATAAAATATCATGTGTGATGTGTGAAGTTACACGTAATGTGAAATGAAGCATACATCCTCTGAAATATCATGTACACCAAGGCAAAATGATACCTAGATACAAAGAATGAAAAACCTTTATCGTTATTGATCGCCTCTGATAGAATGAATACCAGATTGATCACAAAGATAAGCAGGATGGATTTAGTAATGAAACCAAATGTTTAGGATGTTAGGATGATCGGTTAGATGGATGTTGAAAAATCAATAAGATTGGTAGGATAGGATAAACTGATGTATTTTCCCCTTCTCACGATATAGAGTTAGGAAAAATAATCGATGTTGCTTAAAAATAGCGATAGGTTGATTTGATGATTGATTGATGTAGAATAATCCATTGGGATGATGATACTAATCGAATCCACTTGATTTGCAAAAATGGATTCCATTTTTGAAGTTATATTTCCAAAGTGTTCCATCTTGGCTTGCCGATATGGTAGACCAATTATCAGGTCACAAGATACGAGTGATCGATAGATGCAATTTGTTTTACCTCCTCAAGTTACCGTGGTTCCAAATGAACCGTGGACTTCTTACAACTATGGCAGAGCGGTGACACTCTGACCATAACACCTTCCATTTTCCTTTAGGAGAGATGACGATCACTCCAGAGGATGTTTACATATTTTTGAGGATCCTGACTCGAGGAGAGCGGGTATTTTATGATTAGGTTTATGAAGGCAGTGCATGCAGACAAGTCTTCGTAGATCCTACTATCGGAGATGAGAGCATCACCTAGGCACAATTTATTTATTTCCCTCCTCTTCCTGCAGTATTAGGCACATTGATTGGTAGAGTTCTATTACTAGATCATCGCAAGCACAGATTCATAGTTGGTTGGGGTCGGATCATTGAGGACATGATTGCTTATCCTTAGAGATTTGATTGGGGTTCCTATGCACTGTCGTAGTTATACCATGAGTTTCATCACATTATGTACATAGGTAGTTCTTAATTATCAACCAGAGCTATGCTTTTACAGTTATGGACATGGGAGAATATCCCTATTTTGAGGCCGATAGAAACCAGACAAAGAGATCCTAAATGGTCGTATGTATACTTATATGATGGCATGGTTGTCCAGCCTCGACTGGGCAAGTTAGATTATTGAAGACGTATGCTTGATGATATTGATCAGGTCATATGGAGACCATATTGAGGCTGTGAGCCCTGGCATGAGGATGATGATGTGTTGCTATATATGTTTTCACCTCGATGGATGATAGGTCGATCACCTCTAGTGATCGAGATATTTTTCTACTACAGAGTATTCCGATAGTATGGTTGAGTGCAGGACATTCCTTAGGGTTTAGCACTATATGCTTGAGTGCAAGATGAGAGATCAATGTGGGGAGCACAAGTTGATTATCAATATGCTTGCGATCAAATTGATAGATTGGGATACATGCAGTGGGATATGCGTGAGCATATTGCAGATGTAGGGATGAATCCAGATTATTCCCAGTGGTTTGATCGCCATAGGTTTCCTCGGTTCACTGATCCTAGTAAGCTGATTACTGATGTAGATGATCCTTCAGATGATGATGATGGAAAGGGTGGATGAGGAGATGAGAGAGTGTAGAGAGTGCAAAGAGCACAGTGAGATCCTCAGTGAGCGGGAGATAGAGGATATGGAGGACCATGGATGAGGGGTGGTCATGTGGGTCCATGGATAAGAGGTGGGCATGTGCAAGGGAGAGGTGGTGGGTATAGGATGAGACCAGTAAAAGAAGTACCAAAAAATTTATAGGGTTAGTGAAAACAGACAGTCACGAGACATGCTCAGATAGCTATTGCGAGACAGGGTCAGTGTCCACAAATTCTAGCACAATAGGTACCTATAGATCCTCAGATTCCAGCACAACAAGTTCCTCAGATACATGTACATCCTTAGGTTCAGTCACAGCCACAGTCAGGTACCATTACCAGATTAGAGAAGGATGTGCAGGGATTGCAGACTAGTCTGGCTACAATGATCAACAAGATAGATCAGTTTGGTGTGATGATGTAGGCATTCATGGCCAGGATGGATCAGATAGCCAATGGTGCTAGTTCGAGTCAGGCTCCTCCTAGTACACATGATAGATCAGGAGACAAAGATCTAGATGGTACAAGTGACATATGGACAAGAGATGCATGAGGTTCCCCTAGCGGGTCATGATTGATATTGAGACATCATTGGATCATATGTATTGAATTTTGATGCATCAGATACTGATTTGATCAGGACTTTGATGTACCATTTTGATATGATGTAGATTTGATTATGCCAGAAATTTGATTCATATTTATGATGATGAATTTATCACTTTGATTTCCATGATGATGTATGAGACTTTATTTGATATTATGATGTCTATATGATGCACTTTATTTTTACATGCTATGGATGCAATGCCTTATATATGACATATTTAGATGAATGAATATGTATGAAATTATATTTCTACATGATTTTAATTTTATGATGAATGTAATTCTAAATGATAAATGTAATGTAATGAAATTGATGAATGCATGTTGTGTTTTTGTATTTTGATAATGCAATATTTCAATGATATGCACTTGTATGAATGATGAAATGTTTATGAAATTTGGATAATGAATAATGATGTATTGATGTATAACTTGTAAATAATGTTTAATGTTTAATGAATGCAATGGTAAATGCACAAGAAAATCTTCATAATTGATTGATTTGAACTAAGATAAAGATATCAACTTTTTGAATAATTAACCCCCTTGAACTTAGGAAATCCTCTAAATGCAATTAATCTAAGAATGAAATGCAACTAAATGTCAGTTTTGTCTTCGCGAAAGAAATGCAAAAGAAGATATATTTTCATCATTGAGCTTTTCGTGAACTAGGAGCAAGTACAATCATCACTGATTGGATAACCACATCATGATAATATGAATATCTCTTTGATCAATTTTGTAACCATTAGAAACTAGTACAACCCTCACTAGTTGAATAATACCGGTTTCATCGGATTCAATGTTGCAATTGGATATTGGCATTAAGATATGGAAGATCTAAATATCCAAGGTATCTATTTGCATAAACAAACAAAGGTCAACCCTCCTTCATAAATCAATGTCCTTGATGATTATTTGATGACCATTTCCTTAGACGAATTCACATAGGTTGGTGGATCTTCCTCAAAACAATCACACAAAAATCAAGAAAAACATCATGTCTTCATCATTGATAATCTAGTCAAAACATCATTGATTAGCTAAAAAGAGCACAATGTAATGAACATCATAAAAAACCTCAAGTGTTTTGTATTGTATCAAGTTTTTCAATAGAATTCCATCCATTTTGATCTTTTAAGTTTTGTCAAATTTTAATCCTGATAATAAAGTCATGCAACTCAAGGATCAAGTTTCAAGATCGAATGCTTGGGTTGAACAATAATATCCATCGAAGGTTAAAAAATATCTCTTTGTTGAAGTTCTGCAAATCTCTCATGTCATGTGACCAAAAATTAGCACTTATCGAATCCATTTGTATCCAAACCAATGCTTTTGCTTCCAAGTGAATATGAGATCATGTGTAAATCTGGGCAAATGAAACCTAATATGTGACAATGATTCTGACAATGCAACTCAAAGAATTTATTATGACTATGCACTAATGATGGATGCAATGAGGATGGACAAATGGGATGATGCAAAGGAAAAATGTACAAATGCAACTAGGAAAGACCGAAGGGATCAAAAAGCACCTGTTTGCTAGGTTTTCACCTTTTGAATTTATTGGTCTTTTTTTCTCTTTTTTTGCTACCAAGGCACCTATTGTTAGGTTTTCACCAAGGCACTTTTCTCTTTTTCAATTTTTTTTTGCTTTGATTTTAATTTTAATTTAATTTAATTTTTTTGATATCATCAAGGCGCCTATTTTCTAGGTTTTCACCAAGACAAATTTTTTTTGATCTTTTGAATGTTTTTGCTTTCTTCATGCTCAAATTTCCTCTTTTTATGCTTTTCTTCTTTTCCATTATTTTTGAATTTTTTTGGTCTCTCTCATATTTTTTTGGATTTTTGAACTTTTCTCATATACAAAGAATGATGCTAAACTCATCAGATACACTTTCATCTAATAATTTTCCAACCTATACTCTCTCATCTGTTCAGGTGAAATCACTTTAAGTGAATGCTATTGATAGGTTCTTGTAGCTCATCTCCTTCACAATCAGCTAGCTTGTATGTTCCCATGCCAAAAGAAGTAATCACAAAAGGTACAAGCCAATTTGCCTCCCCTTTTCCTTTCTTTTCTCGCTCTCCTTGATTATTTTTTTTTTCTCTCAACACTAAATCTCCCACTTGAAATGCTCTAGGTTTTATCTTGTCGTAATTCCTTGAGATTCTATTTTGGTACACCTTTCAAGTGCTCATAAGCTTGTGTTTGATGTTATTCTAACAATTCCAATTGTTGAAGTCTGGCGACCCTATAATCCTCATCATTTATAGATCCTTGCAATGATACTCTTAAGGATGGGATTTCAACTTCCAAAGGTAAAACAACTTCTACCCCATAAACCAAAGAGAATGGTGTTGCCCCCATTGGTGTTCTAATTCTTGTTATGTAGACCCATAATGCAGAGTTTATTTGTATATGCCAATCTCTTCCTGATTTGTCAACCTATATTTTCAATATCTTGAGGATGTTCTTATTTGTGGCTTCAGCTTGACCATTACCTTGAGGATAATAAATGGAGGAAGAATGGTGTGTGATGTAAAATGTCTCACATAATTCATCCACATCTTTATTCCTAAATTGTTTTCCATTGTCCATGATGATGGCATGAGGAATACCATATCAACAAATGATGTGGTTGAGAATAAACATGGAAATTTGTTTACCCATTGCAGTTGTCAATGACACAACTTCTACCCATTTTGTAAAATATTCTGTTGCAGCTATAATGAATTTATGACCATTGGAAGAAGGTGGATAAATCATCCCAATAATATAAAACCCTCATTGATAGAAAGGCCACGGTGTAATGACCGAGTGTAACTCTTGTGCGGGCACATGATTCATGTCTCCATGATATTGATATTTTGGACACACCTTAACAAATTGGCAAGCATTCTTCTATAAGGTTTTCCAAAAATAGCTAATGAGAAGGATCTTCTTGGCTAGGTTTAACCCACTCGAATGAGACCCAAAAATACCCTTGTGAACATCCCATAAAGCTAACTTCTATTCCTCATCCTCTAGACACCTAAGTAGCATTCCATCAAGAATTTTGCGTTTCAATGTGTCAGATAAGATAGTATAGCGAGCCGCTTGGCGTATGAAGTGTTTCTTTTGGGTGCGGGTTTGGTCCAAGGGTAAAAATTGGTCTTTTAGATAGGTAAAGATGTGTCCTTTCCAAGGTGAGTCATGTCCATTTAAAAGGAAAATGATTTGAGTTTTAGGTAGGTCAAAAGAAGGTTTCACCAATTCTTCCACCAAGAACTCATACCTAGCATTTTGATCTGGCATTTGAAGGAGGCCAAAGTAGCCATAACATCTGCTGCTCTATTTTTGTCCCGGGGGATTTGTTAAAATGTGATCAAGACAAAATATTTCTTCTAGTCATCTATCATCCTTTTGTACGACATCAACTTGTCATCCTTAGTTTGATACTCATCATTGATTTGGTTGATGACCAATTGTGAATTCCTATATACTTGCAGCTCTATCACGTTCCATTCTAAATCCATTTTAATGCCTATGACTAAAGCTTTGTATTATGCAATATTGTTGGTGCATGGGAGAAAATTCTGTAGGACTTAGGAATGGTGTATCCATGTGGTGTGATCAATAAAATACCAGCTCCTGATCCATGCTGAGTATAAGATCCATCAAAATATAACTTCCATGCTTTTGCTTCTTCATTTACTATCTTTGCATTTGAAAATTCTATCTGAATAGGATGAGTTGAAACTAAAGGATTCTCTTCCAATTGATCTGCTATGACTTGTCCCTTGATAACTTTACGTTCCACATACTCAATATGAAATTCACTTAATATCGTCACCCATCTAGAAATCCTTCCTGTAAGGGCTTCTTTGTTAAGCAAATACTTAAGTGGATCAATCTTGGAAATTAACTTAACCTTGTGCATCAACATGTAATGTTGTAGTTTTTGGGAAGCAAAAACCACTGCTAGGAAAGATCACTCCATGAAGCTAGAGTTTAACTCATATTTGATCAAGGTTCTGCTTAAGTAATAGATTTCTCTTTCTTTTCCCTCATCATCCTCTTGTGCTAATAAAACCCCTAAAGATCACTCCATTGCTGAAATGTATAATAGTAAAGGTTTACCTTTGATGGGAGGCATCAAAATAGGTGGATTTTTCAAGTATGTCTGCAATAGGGTAAAAGCTTGTTCACATTCATCATCCCATTTGAAAATAGTATCCTTGTGTAACAATCTGGTGAAAGAGTGACATTTTTCCGCCAATTGAGAGATGAACCTTCTAATAGATTGGAGTCTTCCTTGTAGTGACCTCATTTGACTAATATTTTTGGGTGTTTCCATTTCCATGATTTCTTGCACTTTTTTCGGATCTACTTCTATCCCTTTTGTTGAAACTATGTATCCCAATAGATTTCCAGATTGGACACCAAATGCACATTTTTTTGGATTTAACCTTACTTTAAATTGCTCCAATCTTGTAGAGATTTTTTCTAGGATAGGTAAATGATATTTTATTTCATGTGACTTTGCTAAAATATCATCCACATAATCTTCAAGAAAGGTATGCATCATGTCATGAAAGATGGTACTCATTGCCTTTTGATAGGTAGCTCCAACATTTTAAAGGATGAATGACATGAAATTCCAACAAAAAATACCCCAAGGGAAAGTGAAAGTGGTCTTTTCTTGATCCTCAGGTGCTATTCTGATCGGATTGTACCCACTAAATCCATTCATTAATGATAACATGAAGTGTTCCACTGTCAAATCCACTATAGCATCATTTCTTGGTAATGGAAAATCGTCCTTAGGGAACACAAGGTTAAGATCTGTAAAATATGTGCATAATCGGATGGATTTATCATGTTTAGTGACAGGTAGAGTATTGGAAATCCATTCCCCATAAGCTATGATTCTTATGAAGCCAACTTTTAGTAACTTTTGCAATTATGCTTTAACCAATAAAGCCACATGGGGATGCATTTTTCTCAACTTTTTCTTCACATGTTTTACTCTGGGTCTCACATTAAGGTGATGCATTATGAATCTTAGATCCAATCCTGTCATATCCACATAGAACCATGCAAAGTTGATTTTCTTTTCTTGAAATAATTTGATGAAATCCTTTCTTTCTGTTGGAGTGAAAGATGCTGCTAGATGGATGAGTTTAGGTTCCAATTCTGTGCCGATGTTGACCTTTTCTTGGGATCAATTAGGATAGGAGATCTCTCTTCTTCATGTTTGGTTAAATTATCTAATATCTCTTCCTTAGGTGACAAAATTGGGTTTTCACCTTTGAAAACATCCTTTATTTTTACTTTTTTGGGGTCTAGTACTGCCACATGGTGGTTTTCACCCTAGACCTTTTCATTTTTATACTTTTTAATTTTTTATTGTTGATTAAGAGATTGGACCCTTGCTTCCATCATCATGTTTGGATCAAACTCATTGGTGGAAGTTGGCTCAACATCATTGAGGTATTGGTCCATAGCATTATCATTGCGAAAATAGAGTAAGTCATTAGGTTTGGTCAAATCCCAATCAATAAGCTCAGGATGGATAAGGGATAAGGACTCACTAGGTAAGTTTTCATTTTCAGGGTTCAAGGACATGACTTTGTTTGAGGGTTTTTACATTAAATCACTCAAGTAAATAACATGTTCTTGTTCAAGGTGTTCCATAGAAGTTGGATTGAAATTATATTCACTAGAGTCCTTGTGGATTTCCATGGGAAAAAATACGTGTGGATTAAATCTAACATTTGAATCTCCCCCCACAAAGGTACCCATAGTTCACCTACCCATTAATTGTCACTAGATGCTTGTCCTTCATTTGGTTGTTGAGAAATAATTGGCACATGTGTAGAACTTGACCCTTGATCCATATTAGCTTAATTGTTTGCATTATGTATAGGAGCATAGGTATGAATGACATCTATCTCCTTGTCATGATAAGAATATTCAAATAGAGAGTCCCATTCATATTCTCCGGAGTCATCTTCACTTTCAAATTCTAACATATGTACATGCTCATAAGAATCATGAATAGTGCTTGAACTAACCTCTTTCTCTTGATACCCTATCCCTGATTTTTTGTCCTTGGATCTCCAAGGAGGTTGGATGGGTTCTAACAAGCATTTATTTCTGATGCCTATGGGTCCTCTTCCCTTGTAACCCATCTTTTGCATTATTTAAAATCCTTTGCCACATTGATCAGTTTGAATGTTGACATGTTGTACTCTTTCAATGGGAACATTTGAACTATCCTCATCTTTATAAAGCCATTGCAAGACTTCATTATCTTCTTTTTCTAAATTTGATTGGTCACTTTACCTCACAAAATGAGAGTTGTATTTTTTGGGTGGATGAGAACTTGAAGTTTTTCCATGTGTCCTTGGAGAAGTGGGTAATTCAAATAAGGAAACAAAATATTCCCCCACTCCTTTTTGATTGATTCTGCATTATTTTTCAAAATTTTCCATCATCTCATTCATTTTTTGATAGTTTTCCTTTTTGGTTTGTTCTCTTTCATCCCTAGAAGGTCTCAAATTTCTTCCCTTGGTGTAGAGACTTCTACCAAATTATCATTGGAACTTTGACCCTCAAAACTAACTTTCTATTTTCCCTTAGTTGAAGTAGATAAGTTAGTTTCATTAGGACTTGATGTAGAAGTACCATTTAATGTCAAACTAGGACCTTCTTCTTTGGTTTCTTCAATGATGGCACTAGGAATGACTCCTCTATTATGTGGGATAAATAACTCATGAAGAGGTTTCACCATACTGAAATATTGAAAGAGATTTGAATCTTCTCCAATAGTTATTTCTTCACCCATGTATGGAAACTTGATACATTGGTGATAGGTCAAAGGCACCGCTTGCATTTCATGAATCCATGGCCTTCCCAATAAAATATTATAAGTTAATTTCATGTCAAGGACTTGACAAATGGTATATTTCTTGATTGGACCCACTTGAATGGGAAAAACCACCATTCCTTTAGAAGATCTCTCCTCCTCATCATAAGATTTTACAGTGAGTTGTTTCTTGGGATTAATAATTCATATAACCCTAAAGATTTGACTAGATTCAAGGTTCAAATGTTTAGACCAACTCCTCCATCAATGAGGACTCTTTTAACATGGTGTTTTTGAATAAAAAACTCTATATGCAATGGGATATTTTGAGGATGGTTTATGGACATGTCATCTTGCTCAGAAAAGGAAAGACAGTGAGGTGCAATGAGATGAACCACCATGTTTTGAAACCTATCTTCCTCCAAATTTTCAGGAACAATAGTTTCCATAAGAGCTTTCGCCAAGATTTCTTTATGATTGGGAGAAAGTTTCAATAGCTCCAAAATGGAAATTTGAGCTGGTGTCTTTTGCAATTGATCCACTAAGCTATAGGGCATTGTTGAAGAAGATGCTTGTTTAGCCAAAGTGGTTGCTTGTGTAGGACCAAAAGTTCTAGGTGCACTTCCTTGTAGGGTGAACCTTGCTGCTTGCCCCCTAATAACAAAATTAGAGGTCTCTTTGCTAGATTGTTCCTTTACCACCACAACATTGATAGTATTATCATGTCCTGATAGGGCATTAATAGTATTATCATAACTATGGGTAAAGTTAACTTTATTATTACCTCTTTAATTGTTACCATTGTTGCTAGCATTTGAAGATTCTCCTTTCTCATGCTTGAAGAAAGGGGTTTTGAATGCCGTGTGATCTTCATTATTTTGAGGTCATTACACTTTGATCACACCATTATCAATAAGGTCTTGCACCACATGTTTCAAGCGCATGCAATCATTTGTCTTATGTCCTCGATTTCAATTTTATTCACAATGATTTGACTCACTCCACTACGAGGGTTTCACTTGTGGTTCATAGGGCTAAGCCCTAGGTAAGTCAATAATCTTATTCGCAATGAGGGTTATCAATGAATTTTAAAGTGGTTATGTTAGAATTAATCTTTCCTTGGTATCTATGTAATTAAATGATATACCAAGGTCTTGTCATATTATTTGTAATTCCTTTAATAAGGAAATTAGATATTCCTCCTTAAGAGGAATCACACATTTGGCACACACACAATGTGGATGTGGCATGCATAGGAGATAGGAGTTACATGCAAAATCCTCCACTCACCTCTACTTAAGAGATGGTTCTCACACACTTCTTGTGTTCTTGTATTCAAGGTTGATTAGTTGGTTCTCAAATGGTTCTATGATTGTAGGGTTCTCTTCAATCTTCTCTTCTCTTTCATTCTCAACTTGTTCTAAATATTGTATTGAGCTTATTGCTCTCATTATTTAGGCTTTGTGCCATATTCATATTATTCACAAGGGGTTTTTTCTTGCTTTTCCCCTTTCAAATCCTTGTGTTCTTGTCATGGTTCTTAGAGCATTTTGGTGAGCTATTGGTTGATCAATTGAAGAAATCTCTCTCTCTCTCTCTCTCTATATATATATATATATATATATTTTGGTAAAATATTTTCCTTTGCATACTCTCTTGGATTCTTTCCTTCTCATTTTCATTATTTTCTTTAAGCTTCTAACATGGTATCAGAGCTAATAATCCTTGTTTGAGTGTTTGCAGGATTTCTCGATATAACGTTTGTTGCAGATTTTTCAATTTTTTTTTTGAGTTTGGCCGGTTCATAGTCAAACCTAGTTTTTATTGTTTATCTACTCTATAGTTTTTTCTAGATCTAACATTGTTTATTATTTCTTTGCTTCTCTTTTCTAGTTTTTCCCTCTGTGGGGCAACCGCAAGGGAAATATTTCAGTTTTTCATGTTCTACTTTTTCTCTTTAAATCGATATTAAAATATAATTCTAAGGTTTTTTCGAGCTCTAACATCTCTGCATGCAGACATTTCTTTGATTCTTAGTTTATCTATAGATCTTATCTTTGGTTTTATGCAGGGTTTTATCATTGTTCTTGTAAGATTCAATTAATAAAGTTTTGTCTTGCAGCTTTACTCTGTATTCTTTTACCTATATCTCTTTACTCTTCTCTTTTCTCATTCTCTGTAGGATTTAAACGATTCTTATATACATCTATTTGAAGGATTCTGTTATTAGCATTATAAGATTTAGCATGTTATAATATTTTGTTATTTAAAATCTTTGCAGGTAACCTTTGTTATATATAATTCTCACAACAGCCTGCTTGTCTCCTTTTCCTGCGCATCATCATCTTTCTTACCTGCGCTTCGCATTCCCTTTCATCCTTGTCCTTGTTAGCCTGTACACATCTCATTAGCTTCCTCCCTACTTTATTACGCAACATTCTTCACTTCTCCAGCGCAACAGAGCTGCTCCTTAACGCAACAACCTTTTTAATGCAGCCTAGCTTCCATTCTTCCCCCCATTGTCTTATCCTCTCTCCTTGCCCATCTCCCACACTGGATTTTTTTTCCTTCCCCTAGGTGCTTTTTTACTCTTTCCTTCTTGCTGCGTGTTTTTCTCTTACCTTCACCCAACTCGCTACCTCCTCCTTGTTGCTCACGCAACAACCCTTTCTCCCTCTTTCCTGCATTAGGAAAGGAGGAGGTTGCTGTCTATTTTGCTGCTTCTAACATAACCTTTTTCAATCTTCCTTCTGCTGCTTCTAGCACAACTCTTCTCCACGCACAACTCTTTTTTTAGCAGTTGTCAAAACCTTTCCTGAGCTATTTTTTCAAACTGGCGGTCAATCATTAGTTCAACATTTTATCTTAATTATAATTGCAGTTTTTTTAATCATTTCATGACTGCACATTAACTATTTTTAATATATTCTATTGTTGACTGGCTTTTCATTTAAATCAGTTAAACTTTTATTTAACTTATTATGTAATCATAAATTGTCTGCTACATTACTTTGTTTTCATCTCTCTATTTTACTTTCTTAATTCAAATTTTAATATACTAATTCAATTAAATCCTTGTTTTTTAAATATTTATGTCGGTTTACTAAAATTTGTTCATCGTTTATTTATATAAAAAGTTTAAACATTAATACTTTTTTCAGTTCAATATTATTTCATATCGTTTCATTCCTTCCTTCTTTGATTCAAATCCAACCAAATTCAATTGGTATTTCATTTTCTCATTGCAATAAAAATTTGTTTCATCATTTAACAAAAAAATTAAATTTTTTTTATTTAAAATTCTTGCATATTGGCGTTCACTAATCACGTTAAATTAGTTTTTTGGATTCATCATTATATTCTGCCACTTGTATTTAGCTTTATTTGATTTAATTTTGATAATTAATCATGTCAACGTTAATTCCTGAAATCAAGCTAGATAGTTCTAATTACCATCAATGGAAAACTCATGTTTCATTTCTATTTTTCTTTAAACATCTACTTGAAGTTGCTACAGATGCGTCCATTGAACCAACTACCTCTGCTACTCAAGCAAAAAAAGATGCTTGGAAAACAAAAAATGAAGAATCCCTTGGTTTGATTGGTCTCTCCATCATTCCTGATCTTTATGTCCTAATTGGACATTGCACCAAAGCTCATGAAACATGGGCGATCTTGCAACAGACATATGACAACTCCTCTGAATCCCATAAGATTCAACTCCAAGACAACTTGGAGGACCTAAGGTATACTGATTTTCAAAATACAGATGAATTTTTACTCAGGTTTGATGCTATTAAAACTCAACTTAGTGGTATTAATGTTACTTTATCTGACATTAGGTTAATTACTATTATTCTTAAAAAATGCCTTCCTAAAGAGTTTCAACAATTCA